>JAQZBX010092767.1:0-12232 GCA_029593785.1 Cabassous unicinctus
GTTGCGATTTCTCTCTTTTGTCCCTCTCTCCTCTCGGTGGTATGCAGTCTTTCCCTGCTGTCCTAAACCCTAGAAGATCTATTTTGGGTCTGTTTCAGCCAGTTCTCTAGCTATTTTTCTGGAGAAGAGATTCCTGTGTGTTACTACTCAGCCATCTTCCCGGAAGTCCCCAGATCAGCTTTTATAGATAATGCTTTACAAAGAAATGAATTGGTCCTTAAATGTCTTTTATTTGTTACAGATTTTATGGTGAGACCGAAGCAAGGTTACGTGAGATATTTGCTGAAGCCACCCTGAGGTATGTTTTATTTTCAGATATTTTGTAATTGATAGTCAAAGCTGTTTAATTGAAGTAGAGATAATTGGGACTTTATACAAAATGTAAAAGAATAGTATAAAAATAAAAGTGATAGCACTAGAGATAAATTGTAGATCTAATGAAATTCTGTCTGATTTAAGTCTAATATTGCTTTGGAAGTTTGATAAATAAGTTATTAAACAGTAGAAGAGTTAAGGCAAAACCTTGTTTGATAAGTCATAAGTGCTTGCTTGAGGATTTAAATTTATGATTTTCTTATTTTTTGGGTATTTAGGCATCTTCAATATACCTAATTAATTCCCTTAGTAAACTCTTAGATTTGTAGCCCTTTAAGGCTTAAAACTTTTAGGGTACATTGTTGCATTGCAATGAGTTGAGTATGCAACTTGGTCTAATATAATATTATTATTCATAAGATGGCTGTGAGTTTACCATTGTTTTGGTATTTAATGTAACATAATTACTGTTTTCGTTTTCAAAAAAGCTGACATTTTCAAAATTTCTTTTTTCATTCAGTGATAGTCCGTTGTTCCAGTACTGAAAATTTGAGAACCAATGGTATACCTAATAGTTTAGTATGTTTTTTAAAAAAAAATTTTTATTGAAGTATATCATTCATAAATGAACATGAATAAACAGTAAGTGTTTAGTAAAGATTGTGAACTTACAAAATAAAAATGCATAACATCATACAGGGGTCTCATATATCACCCTTCCACCAACACCTTGCATTGTTGTGAAACATTTGTTACAAACTATGCAAGAGCATGGTCAAAATGTTACTTACTATAATCCCAGTCTTATATTTGGTGTATTTTCCCCCCAACTCACCCTATTTTTTAAAAATATATTTTATTACAGAGGTTGTGAACTTGCAAAACAATCATGTACATGTGTAGAATTCCCATACAACACCCCTTCACCAGCACACCACACCGTGCTGGAACATTTGTTACAGATTACTAGATAATATCATCAGACTATTACCACTAACCATGGTCCATAGCGTATGTTTGGCACATTTTTTCCATACCCCTCCATTATCAACACAGTACATCTTTGGCATTGATGCAAGAATATTATAGTATTGTTGTTAACCACAGTCTACAGGTCACACCAATTGTAGTTTTCCCATGCTTCTTCACATTCCCACCACCCTGCAATAGTGATGTACATCCACTTTAGCTCACAGAAGGACACTCTTGCATTTGTACCCTCAACCACAATTCTCATCCACCTCTGGGTTCAATGTGTTGTTCAGTCCCTAGATGATTATTTAGATTTCTTTCAGTTGACGTTTACTTCCCCGTCTACCCTTTTCAGCCACAATCCCACTTATAAACCAGCTGCTACTCACTATAATGTGTTACCATCAACTGTATCCATTTCCCTACTTTTAGAGTCAAGTTAATTAAAACTTCTACATACATTAAGCATCAGTAGTTCTTAACCCTCCTCTTATCTCCTAATAACTTATACTCTAGGTTTTAACTCCATGTGTTTGTTTTTCGTGTTTAGTTCATGTTAATGAGACCATGCAATATTTATCCTTTTGTGTCTGGCTTACTTCTCTTTTCATATATGGTCTTTAGCATGTTGAGAAAGTTTCCTTCAATTCTTATTTTTTGTAGTATTTTTATCAAGAAAGGATGCTGTATTTTGTCAAATGCCTTTTCTGTGTCAATTGATAAGATCATGTGATTTTTCTTCTTTGATTTATTAATGTGGTGTATTATGCTGATTGATTTCCTTGTGTTGAACTACACTTGCATGCCTGGTATAAGATCATGATGAATAATTCTTTTAATGTGTTGTTGGATTTGATTAGCAAGTATTTCATTGAGGATTTTTGCATCTGTATTCATTAGAGAAATGGGATTGTAATTTTCTTTTTTTGTAATGTCTTTATCTGGCTTTAGTATTAGGGTGATATTGGCTTCATAGAATGAGTTTGGTAGCATTCCTTCTTGCTCTGTTTTTTTTTGGAAGAGCTTGAGTAAGATTGGTATTAAACCTTCTTTGAATGCTTGATAGAACTCACCTGTGAAACTGTGAAACTGTCTGGTCCTGGGCTTTTTCTTTTGGGGAGCTGTTTGGTTTCAATCTCTTTACTTGTGGTTGTTTTGTTGAGGTCTTCTTTTTCTTCTAGGATCAGTGTAGGTTGTTTGTACGTTTCTAGGAATTTTCCCATTTCGTCTACATTGTCTAGGTTTTTGGCATAAAGTTGTTCATAGTATCCTTTTATGATCTCTATTATTTCTGTGGAGTCAGTAATAATGTTCCTGTTTTCATTTTTTATTTCATTTATTTGCATCTTCTCTCTTCTTTCCTTAGTCAGTCTAGCTAAGGGTTTGTTGATTTTGTTAATCTTCTCAAAGAACCATATTTTGGTTTTGTTAATTCTACTGTTTTTTTGTTCTTGATTTCATTTATTTCTGTTCTTTGTTATTTCATTACTTCTACTTGCTTTAGTATTAGTTTGCAGTTCTTTTTCTAGTTCCTCCAGCTGTGTAGTTAGGTCATGGCTTTTAGCTCTTTCTTCTTTTTTAATGTAAGCATTGAGGGCTATAAATTTCCCTCTTAGCACTGCCTTCACTGCATCCCATAGGTTCTCATATGTTGTGTTCTCATTGTCATTTGTCTCGAGATATTTACTGATTTCTCTTGAAATTTCTTCTTTGACCCACTGATTATTTAAGAGTGTGTTGTTTAATCTCCATATATATATGAATTTTCCTTTTTCTGCTGCTTGTTGATTTTCAAATTTATTCCATTATGATCGGAGAAAGTGCTTTGTATAATTTCGATTTTGTTGAATTTATTGAGAACTGCTTTGTGACCCAACATCTGGTCTATCTGGAGAAATATCCATGAGCACTTGTAAAGAATGTATATCCTGCTGTTTTGGGTTGCAATGTTCTGTATGTGTCTATTAGGTTTAGTCCATTTATCATATTATTCAAACTCTCTGTTTCTTTATTGATCCTCTTCCCAGATGTTTTATCCAGTGCTGAGAGTTGTATATTGAAGTCTCCAATTATTATTATAGAGATGTCTTTTTCTTACTTCAGTTTTGCCAGTGATTGGCTCATATATCTTGGGGCATCCTGGTTAGGTGCATATACATTTATGATTGTTATTTTTTCTTGGTGGATCATCCTTTTATTAATATTTAATGTCCTTCCTTGTCTCTAATAACAGTTTTGCTTTTAAAGTCTATATCATCTGATAGAAGTATAGCTACCCTAGCTTTTTTCTTGGTACTGCATGCATGGAATATCTTTTTCTAATTTTTCACTTTCAGTCTATTGATATCCTTGGGTCTAAGGTGAGTCTCTTGCAGACAGCCTATAGATGGCTCATATTTTCTTATCCATTCTGCCAGTCTGTGTCTTTTGATTGGGGAGTTTAAGCCATTAACATTCAATGTTATTACTGTAAAGGCAGTTCTTATTTCACCCATTTTGATCTATGGGTTTTATCTGTCATTTTATTTTTACCACTCTTTTGACACTTTTAGTTGTTACTGCTACTGATCCAGTCATCATTTCTAGTCTCACTTCCAAGCCTCTCTCTCCTGTCTTTTCTTTTCAGGCTGTAACACTCCCTTTAGTATTTCCTGCAAAGCCCGTCTTTTTGTTATAAACTCTCTCAGTTTCTGTTTATCTGTGATTATTCTAATCTCACCCTCATTTTTGAAAGATAATCTTGCCGGATATAAAATAATTGGCTGGCAGTTTTTCTCTTGCAGTATCTTAAATATATCATACCACTGCCTTCTTGCCTTCATGATTTCTGATGAGAAATCAGCACTTAATCTTATTGGGTATCCCTTCTATGTTATTCATTGCTTTTCTCTTGCTGCTCTTAGAATTCTCTCTTTGTCTTTTGACATTCTGATTAGTATGTGTCCCAGAGTTGTTCTATTCTGATTTATTCGGTTGGGAGTATGTTGTGCTTCTTGGACATGGATATCTGTGTCCTTCAATAGGGTTCGGAAATTTTCCATTATTTCTTCAAATATTCCTTCTTCCCCCTTTTCTTTCTCTTCTCCTTCTGGGATACCCATGACATGAATGTTTGTATGTGTTTTGCTGTCATTTAGTTCTCTAAGATCCTGTTCAATTTTTTCCCATACGTTTCTTCATCTGTTCTTTTTCATGTTCACTTTTGAAGGCCATGTCTTCAAGCTCTCCAATCCTTTCTTCTGTCCTCAAATCTGCTGTTATATGCCTCCAGTGTATTTTTAAATTTCATTTATTGCACCTTTCATTCTCATGAGGTCTGCTCTTTTTCTATATATGCTTTCATATTATTCTTTGTGCTCCCCCAGTATCATCTTAATGTCCTTAATCTCTTTAGCCATCTCATTGAATTTATTAAGGAGATTTGTTTGAACGTCTATGATTAGTTGTCTCAACTCCTTTTTGTCATCTACAGGCTTATCTTGTTCCTTTAACTGGGCCATATCATCTTGTTTCTTGGTATGGATTGTGATTTTTTGTTGCTGTTTTTGCATCTGGCTTGCTAGATGTATTTATTCTGGTTGCAGTTTCTCCCTTTAGTTTAGCGCTTTCTTGTATTTTCTCCCTTGCTTGTTGTGTAGTTGGAGTCAAGGATGTAATTGGTGCTGTAAGTTATGGAGGCTGAAGCTGCCCACATTGCCCCAGGAATTGATGAAGCTTCTCCCAACTTCTCCTTTGCTAGGGCTAGGGACAGAGCTGCAGCCATGTATAACAATCCAAGTTGGGCAGGACAAGATTGTCTGTAGTTGCCTGGAGATACTGATGTAGATTAACACCCCTTTCTCCCCTACCTTGGGTGGGGATGGAGCTATAGTTGTGGACAGCAATCTATGCCATGTGGGTCCAGAATGACCACAGTTTCCCAGGTAAACTGACGTAGCATCTGAACCTTACTTGCTGGGGGTGGGAATGGATCCTCTGGAGTGCCCAACAATCTAATACACCAGCAGTTGCCCTGAGAGGCTGAGGGATTACTGTCCCTTCTGCCCTTTAGGGGGTGGGAACGGAACCACCCTTGCCCAACAGTTCAGTCCCCCTAGGCTGAAAGTACCCACTGTTGCCCGGAGAGGTTGAGGAAACACCAGTTCCCTTCTATCCTATGGGAGGACAGAGGTGGAGATGACTTGAAGGCACTCAACAAACCGGTTTGTGTGGGCTGAAAATGCCTGCCGTTGCCCTTTGCCTGGAGAGGCCGAGGATACCCGGCTCTTCTCCTCTCCTATTGGGGTGCAGGGTTGCAGCTCCAGGTGTCCTACTATTCAGTATTTGCTGGTGGAGAGCACCTGCAGTTGTCTGGAGAGCACCTGCAGTTGCCTGGAGAGCCTGGTGAAGGTCCTGCCAGCTTCCTCTCTGCTGGAGGTGAGGCTGGAGCCTAGGCTAGGGCTGCATTCCGATCTTGGTGGAAAGAAGCCAGTCCCTAGCTTCACTGGATTTTCAGTCGGCCAGGCTTCCCCTCATTCTGGGGGTGGAGTCAAAATGGCGGCTACCAGACTCTTTCCAACTTGGCTAGGCTCAAACCCTAGCTGTTTCTAGGATTATACTTTAGCCAGCTGAGTCCACTAATCAGTATCCGAAGTTGATGCCACACTGTGTCTTCCTTTCCCATTTTTTTGGAAATGGAGCTTCCAACTCCAGCCATGGAATAGCTCCCAAGGCGGCTTGCGCCATGGGCACTGACCTCCATGGCTTAGAGGCTCTACTCACGAATCCTTCCTGCAGATGGGCAGAATCCTCTGTCCATACTTTCAAGGATGTTGCAGGATACTCTTCTGGTCTCCTGGGGCCCCCAAACAGGTGCTTTAGATAGGTCTGGATGATTATTAACTGCCCTGTAGCATAAGCTGACTCCAGGAGCTCCCTACTCTGCCGCCATCTTGCCTTCCCTGTGTTTGTTTGTTTTTAATTTGTTGTTCTGTTTTTTGTTACTGTATTCCTGGCAGCTGAAGTTCCCTTTTGTGAGAAAATATACATCTTCTTATAGAAGAATTGATGTCTTGAAAGTTCTTTTTTTAATGGGAAAAAAAAGTGGGTGTTTCTCACTTACATCCTGAGGGCTTTTGGCCACTTTAAAGGGCACCATTTCTGGCCTCCAGCTTCTAAATTAATCCAGTGCTTAGCAATTTAGTGGGCATTACTTTGTGAGTTTTGTCTAGGCATAGACTGTATCTCATGGGTAATAGACTCTTCTCAATAGTCTGCCTCCTTATTGAGGGCAAATTCCACTGGACTGTGATGTTGAGGGTTAATAATTTGGCATAGAATTACTATAAAGTTTTTCAGTTTACTATACTAATGCCTTTGTCTTTAATATCTTTAAATGAATATTAAATTTGACATGTTACTTTTAAATTAAAAAATTTGAAACTAAGTAAAATTTAAAATTAAATGTAAATTAGAGAATTTATTTTACTTATTTTTTTAGGCACCCTTCAATTATTTTTATTGATGAGCTGGATGCACTTTGCCCTAAAAGAGAAGGAGCTCAGAATGAAGTGGAAAAAAGAGTTGTAGCTTCTCTCTTAACATTGATGGATGGCATTGGTTCAGTAAGTATAGAACTAATATTGATTCTGTGTAGGAAAGGGTTGATTCTTAATAATATGTATATAGTAATAGAAATTATTGAATATGTCTAAATCTTTGGGCTTTCTAGGATAATGGAAGAACGTTTGCTATAGAAATTAGAGGGAAGACCCATAAAATAATTTTCTTCAGCAGATTACTTAGTGCATGCTAAGGAGAACACAAGCAAGCATATTTTCCTATCATATAGCATAATATACCATGATGGATTTCTTTTGTGGTAAATGGTATTAACTTAAAGACCTAAAGCAAAAATCAGTAAGGCAGATTTATGTGGGAGAGAGTGTAAACTACAATGTGAACTACAGTTCATGTTCAGTGGCAATGCCCCAGGATGCGTTTATCAATTGCAATGAATGTGCCACAATAATGAAGAATGTTGTTTATGTGGGAGTCTGTGGGACGTGAGGGAGTGGGGCATGTTGGAAGCCCTATATTTTTTGTGTAACGTTTATGTAATCTAAGTATTAAAAAAAAAAAAAGCAAAAAGTCAGAAAGGAAGATTCAGCAGTTAAATTATTGAGGACATTATTAAGAAATTTCATGAGTGTAAACCATAAATTTAAAAATCAATTCTTTTGGGACTTTGTACCAGGCAAGTAGAAGCAAAGAAAGTGAGAATGATGAAAAATGTGTTTGTACAACATTCGAAAAGAATTTACTCATCTTGCCAGATTCTCTGATACAGTAAACACTCATATTAATAAAAACTGTAAGCTAATTATGAAAGGGAGACCCATAGCACTAAAAGAGAATAGGAATGGAGAAAATTCTCATACTCCTGACAGCTGTTAACCAGAAGAATACACTTCTTATGAAGGATTGTAGATAACTGAAGTTTTTAGATCATGATATGCTAGAGCAAAAAGGCCTCTTAGAAATCATGTAGCCACCAATCCCCTTTTTGCATATTAAAAACTGGGCAATTAGAACCTCTTGGTTTTTACTGGCTGTTGGTAGAAACTGAGAGAAAATAACGTGAAAATTTGGGATTAAGCCTCTGTTATTTGCTGACATGTAATTTTAAGAGTCACCTAAGAGACAGGTTATCACCTGGGGAAGCTGGGTGACCACCTGGTTCTCAGCACTGGGGCAGCACCTAGATGTGATCATGATGTCTCAGGTGTGGTTCTCAGCTCATGAAGATGGAGAGTTCAAGGCTGTTAGTATGTCGGAGAGAGTGGGACTCTGAGGACTGGCCCACAATAACAACACTCACAAGAAACTGATATCTGAACCAGGCTGCTAGTTTGTTCATTTACAGTAAGAAGTGTGACTGTTAAGCAGACCAAATATCTTTTGTTTCTGGATGGCCATATTATCACTCTGAAGGCAAATATATGTGGAGAACTGTTGTTAGAAGGGCCCCTGGTGAGTAGGGAATAAGATGAAAGCCTTTACGTTGGGGTCTTAATCTCTATGCCAGTCTGTAGTGTAGTATAGGATCTGTATGCCTCCTTCTCCACCTCTGGGATAGGTGTGCTGAATGGACTGCCTCACCTTTGGGCGGGGCTGGAAGTACCTGACACAGATGTTTTATCTGAAAATGTTTAAGGTCCTCTGTCCTTCTAAACCCGCAGTTCATATTCATGGATTCATTATCGTACATGCATTTTCTTTTGGCACATCCATCAGATTAGGTTTGAGTTTCATTACTTAGAATCACATTCTAGTTATTCATGTTTCTGTGAGATTATATACTGGTCATCTTTATAGAATGTTGGGTAATTTCTATAGGTAGCTGATCATAATCATGATTCTTTCTATTTTGATGTCTCTAATTTCATTATCAGAGCGTAAACTCAACCTTAGTTTGGGGAGTTAAAATCCATATGTATTTAAGGGTGGCTGATATGCTGGTGTTTATTATATTTTTGTGTATATGTTTAGGCATCTAAAAATTTATAAAAATAAAATAAGAAAACAGTCCATATGTGAGGAAGACTTCTTAGATAGATTTCCAATAGAGTCTTGTTCTATTTGTATAATATGTAGGGTCATACTTTTTGTTCTCAGTAGGGAAAATGAAATGTATTAAAATGACTATATAACAATATAATTTATATATAATATATATGTTCTTAGTAATATATAATGTTATTATTTATGAGAATGGTGTGGTTAGTATCCAGAAGTAAGAGAGACATCACTTAAAGTCAGATGGAGAGGGAAGTATAGGAAAACTTCCCAGGGAGGAAGCATTTAGGCTGAGCATTGAACAATGTGGGATGGACAGTACAAATGTGAGGGCTAGGACCCAGCAGCCTGGGCAGTTAGATCCATCCTTGTCTATATAGCTGGTGCTTCTCTCTCTCTCTCTCTCTCTCTCTCTCTCTCTCTCTCTCTATATATATATATATATATATATATATATAAAATAAAATGAAAATGAACTATATATATATATAGTTAATATATATTGTTAATATATATTCATTTTATTTTTTTACTTTTGGAAGAATGTGTAATTTATTTTCATTTAATTTTATTAGGAAGGAGGTGAAGGACGGGTTTTGGTCCTTGGGGCCACAAATCGCCCTCATGCTTTGGATGTTGCACTCCGAAGACCTGGTCGATTTGATAAAGAGATTGAGATTGGAGTTCCTAATGCTCAGGACCGGTTAGATATCCTCCAGAAGCTCCTTCAAAGGGTACCCCATCTTCTCACTGAAGTTGAACTGCTACAACTGGCAAATAGTGCCCATGGATATGTCGGAGCGGACTTGAAAGCCTTGTGTAATGAAGCAGGTGAGCATGCTTTGTCATGGTGAGTCTATATTCTTTTATTTGTATATTAATAATTTATGTCTCCTTAATTTTTAGTGGAAATGGATTTAATGTTCGTTGTAAAAATCAAATAATTTGGAAAACTATAAAAATGAAAGTAAAGATCATTCTTAATCGTACCTCCTAAAGATAATGATTTTTATAGCATATATCTTTCCATACTTTTTCTAAATACACTCTCACACACACACTTATTTATTTCAATATCAGTATGGCAATATTTATCGATATTGTGCTATGGAAATTTAGCAGTGCCTGCAGGAAGATCCAGATTTTCCTTAGGTGTAGTTTTGTAGTTGTCAAAGTGCTGAAAACATCTTCAGTGAAATGTAAAAATTTTATGCCTCTGAGTATGTGATGTTTTAACCTGAAAATATTTATGGGTTGTTATTAATTACTTAACTCTTTGTCTTTAAGAACTGCAGTAAGGCATAACTGTAGTTACTTTGGAAGATCTGAAGGCCTTTTAATATTTTGTACTGTTTTTCAGAGTAATTTCAGCCATGGAAAATATATTCAAATCACAGTAGTTTTTATAAGCTATTGAAATATCTTACTAAGCATGTAAGACTTTATTGAAAAAAATCTGATATTTTTTTTTCAACTCTGAAGTGAAATATATAACATTAAACTTGAATTTTAACCTTTTTTTCTTGAGGTGTGAAAGTGGATGTTTATTTAGAATAAGGAGAAAAAGATCAATTTATATAATTTTAAAAGCTGACAGACAACTCAAATATCAGAAATCCAGAAAAGTAACCTAATATTTCATAAAAAGGAACTACTTGATACATGCCTATAGTAGTTTTCCTATATATTTTGGCTGAATACTCTTTGATCTCTCTTTATATGATAAAGACTTTGCTATACCATTTCTATAAAGAGAACAGTAAATAATTCAGTCTTTCCTCTAGAGTGTTAGATCATTTAGACAAGTTTCTTTCTGCTTCAGCACTTAGTACTTTTGTCATTTTCAAGTTTAGGGTTGTTATTATTTTTGGGCAAACCTCTATCAAGTTTCCTTATCCATGAGTTGTTAAACATGTAATTGAGATCTGTGGAACTGCTACAGTTTGTGTCATATAAACAGGAAATCTGATGATTTCTATACTGTGCAGTTCCTATTGGCACCCTCCCCCCCCAATACCTTCTGCACTTAGTTTGCTTGGAAATATCTTTAGCTAGATATCCAAGTTCATTGCTTACAAGTTCTACTTTCAATCTGACATCAGAACACAATTTTGCCGTGTTCTCTGGCATTTTATAGTAAGGATTGCTATAAAGGATTGCTTTCAATTTCCAATAACACATTCATCATTTCCTTCTAAGGCCTCCATAGAAGTTCCTTTAATGTCCATATTTCTACTAACAGTCTCTTTAAAACAATCTAGACTTTTTCTATCAAGCACTTCACAATTCTTCCAGACTTTACCCATTACCTAATTTCAAAGCCGATTCTACATTTTAGTTATTTGTAATAGCAGCACCCCATTCCTGGTACCAAAAACGGTTTTAGTTTCCTATGCTGCTAAAACAAATACCATACAGTTGGTTGGCTTGAACTGTGGTATTTATTGGCTCATGGTTTTGAGGCTAGGAGAGGCATGTGTTTCTGAGTCCTTTAATACTTAACTGAAAATTTTTTTTCTTTTTCTTCAGTTGTAGCATTCTGCTGTTTCAATTTGTGGCTGATCTATAGTTTCATAAGATACTTAAAGAAAGGCTACCCCATATGCATAATGGAAGAAATTGAATTCTTGACTTGGACATCTGATTCTTTTAGAGTTTTAGTATAGAAGTATTTAAACTTTTACCTTTAAATGGCTGATTTGTAGTTGTCTTTTTAGTAGGCTTTAAAAACCTTCCCATTATTCCTTTCATCCTTTTAATATGGCCTGATGTGTATAGGGAAAGAGAGTAGAAAGGAAAAAACAGGTAGGAAAATCTTGGAAGACATATTTAAGAGTCTTTTGTATATCTTACTTTTGATGGGAAAAATCAGTTTTATTTCGTTCTCTTTGATCATTACCACAATTTCGAGATGAGAGGATCTGTTGTCAGGGAAGACTACAGGTAGTATAGACTACCAAGGCATATATAAACCTTCTCCCAGTAATTTCTGTCTAGTATTTTTCTGCTGCTTCTCTTCTTTGCTGTTTCTAACTTTATGGGGAATGGTGGGTGTAACCGTTGGCCAATTTGATATAATTATGAATTCCAAAAATATAATTGGATCATGCTTGAAAACTGATCTGTTAATCTGGGCATGATTAGGTTATGATTAGGGCGTTGAGCCCAACCCCTTTGGTGGGTGGGGAATCGAGTATAAAAGGCAAGGCAAAGAACAGAGTTGAAGCAGTCTTTTGAGAAGCAGTTTTGATGTTGGAAAGAAGGCCCCAGGAGAAGAGAAGCAAGCCATTTGCCTGATCACCTACAGCTGACCTTGTGGAGGAAACAGGAGCTAAGCCCAGAGAGAAACGCAGCCCCGGGAAGAGAGGAACCCCAGAAGCCTGAACCC
>JAQZBX010092768.1:0-12232 GCA_029593785.1 Cabassous unicinctus
AGGGGAAGGGCAGTTGTAATACAGGGGCTTTTTCAGGACTTGGGGATTGTCCTGAGTGACGTTTTGGTGAAAGATATAGGCCATTTTACATCAGCGTATACCATGCAGAACTGTGTGGGAGAGAGTGTGGTCTACGATGTGAACTGTGGTCCATGCTTAGTGGCAAAGCCCCAGGATGTGTATATCCATTGCAGGTGATGTGCCACACTAATGAAAGATGTTTATGTGAGATGTTAGGGGGGTATGGGAGGTGAGATCATGGGAATCCCAGTAATTTTTGTGTAACATTTATGTAATCTAAGCATCTTTTTAAAATATATATGAAAAATAAAATTTATGTAAGCAAATGCACACATATGCATATATATCTATATATCATTTTATAAATATTTGTTTGTATTGTGAAAATTTTGATTTTTACCCACAATAAAAAAAAAAAAGAGTGGTGCTGGACAACTGATAACGGGATGATGTCATCCTGAGCAATTAGAGAGTTGTCCTGGAAAACTGAGCACAGTGATAATTGTCCTGGACAATTGAGAACAGAGAAGGGAGTCAGCCTGAGAAATCTGAGGGTTGTCCTAGAAAACTGAGCAGTGATAGTTGTCCTGCCTACTGAGAATAGAGGAGAATGTGAGACTGAATAATCCAAGTGTTTTCCTGTCAACTGAGAAGAATGAGAGTTATTCTTGACAGTTGAAACAGAGGAGGGTGTAGGCATGAACAAGCCAAGGGTTGTCCTGTGTAACTGAGAGGAACAAGAGTTGTCCTGGACAAATGAAAACAGAGGAGGGATTCAACATGAACAACCCAAGAGTTGTCCTGTATAACTGAGAACAGCAAGAGCTGTCCTGGACAACAGATAAAGGTGTAGGTGTTAGCATGAATAATTCTGCAGGTTTCCTGTGCAATTGAGATTATCAAAACTGGTCATGGACAACTCAGAACAGAGGAGGCTGTCATCCTGAATAATCCATTTTTGTTCTGGACAAATGAGAACACATGAGTGTCATCCTGAGCATCTGAGAGTTGTTTTGGTCAACTGAGAACAGCATGAACTGTCCTGGACATCTGAGGATTAAGGATTGCATCAGCCAGGGCAAACTGAGAGTTGTCCTGGATAACTGAGAACAAAAAAGTGTCAGCCAGATCAATCCAGAGTTCTCCTGGGTAACTGAGTTCAGAGGGGTGTGTCAGCCTGAACAATTCAAGACTTGCCCTGGACAACTGATAACAGCAAAAGTTGTAGTTGGACAACAGAACAGAGGAGGATGTTAGCCTGAACAATCAGAAAATTGTCCCAGATATGTGATAAATGCAGGTTCTTCTTGACACCTGAGGACAGAGGAGTGTTTCAGCAAGAACAATCTGAGTGTTGTCCTAGGCAACTGAGAACAAAGGAGGGCATTAGTGTGGAAAATATAGTTGTCCTGGGCAACAAGAACAGAGAGAGTTCTCCTGGAAACCTGAGAAAAGTGTAGGGCATCCACATGAAAACCCAAGAGTAGTTCTCAGCTACTAAGTGTGACAGTTGTCCTGGACAACTGAAAACAGAAGACATTATCAGCCTGAGTAATCTGAGAGCTCTCCTTGTCAATGGAGAACAGCTAGAGAGTTGTCTTGAACAATTGTGAGGAGAGGTCGGTGTCAGATTATACAATCTGAGTCTTGTCTTGATAACTGAGAAAAGCAAGAGTTGTCCTGAGCAGCTGAGAACAAAGGAGAGTGTCAGACTGAATATTTCAAAAGAATATTTCAATATTTTGGACAACTTAGAAAACAGGAGAGTGTCTGCATGAACATTCCCAGTGTTGTCCTGTGCAACTGAGTACAAAAGGGGACATAAGCTGAACAAACTTAGGGTTGTCTTGGTCAACAGACAAGAGAAAGAGTGTTCTGGACACCTGAAAACAGAGGAGGGTGTCAGCCTGAACAATCCAAGGGTGGTCCTCTACAACTAAGAACAATGAGAGATTTCCTGGACAGCAGAAATCATGGAGAGTATCAGCCTGAAAAATCCAAGAGTTATTCAGTGCAACTGAAACTGGACCTGAGAAGAGGAGGGCATCATCCTGAACACTCAGATTGTTGTCTGGACTACTGAGAACACAGAAATGTGCCATCCAGTACAATCCAAGAGTTGCCCTTGGCAAGTGAAACAGAAGAGGTCTTCAGGCTATAAAATGCAGGAGCTGTTCTGGGCAACTGAGAACAGAGCAGGACATCAGCCTGAACAATCTGAGAATTGTCCCAGGCAACTAGAGAAGAATGAAAGTTGGCTTGGACAACTGAAAACAGCAGTGTTTTCAGCATGAGCAATTCAATAGTTAAGCAGGGCAACCTAAATAACATTTGTACTGGACAACTGAGAAGAGAAGAGGGTGTCATCTTGAACATCTGATTGTTGCCCTGGGCATCTGAGAACACAGGACAGTGTCAACATGAGCAATCCAATAGTTGTCCAGGAAAGCTGAGAACAACAATATTTGACATGGACAACTGAGAACAGTGGGGCTTGTCAGCCTGAACAATATGAGAATTGTCCTGGACAACAGAAACATAGAAGAGTATCAGACTGAAAAATGCAAGAGTATTTCTGGACAACAGAGAAGAGATAAGGGAGTCAATCTGAATAATCCTAGAGGTGTCCTTGGCAACTGAGGACAGTGAGAGTTGTCCAGGACAAATGAGAACAGAGTAGGACATTGGCCTGAACAGTCAGAATTTTCCTGGACAAATGAGAATATTGAGAGATGTCCTGGACTACAGAGTAAAGAGGAGGGTGTCAGCCTGAACAATCTGATTCTGGTCTTTGAAAATTGAGTACAGCTATAGTTGTATGGGACAGCTGAGAACAGAGGGTGTTTTCAGCCTGAGCAATCTGAAAGTTGTCCTGGAAAACTGAGAACAGTGATAGTTGTCTTGGCCAATTGAGAATAGAGGATGTTGTCAGTCTGAACAACCCAAGAGTTTTCATGAATAACTGAGCACAGAGGAGGGCATCAACTGAAAAATCTGAGAGTTGTCCTGGACAACTGAAAACTGGAGGCTGTCAGCATGGAAATCAAGAGTTGTTTTTGGTAACTTAGAACAGCGAGATATTTCTTGGACAACTGAGAACAAATAAAATAGTCATATTGAACAATCTGAGAGTTGTCCTATGCAACTGAGAACAGTGGAGGGCATCAGACTGAAAAACCCTGAGTTGTCCTGGACAAGTGAGAAAAGATGAGGCTGTCAATCTGAACCATCTGAAAGTTGTCCTGGACAACTGTGAAAAACTAGTTTTGTCCTAAACAATGGAGAACAGTGGAGGACATCAGCCTGAATATTCTAAGAGTTGTCAAGGGCAACTTAAAACCATTGTATTGGACAACTGAGAACAAAGGAGGGCATCAGCCTGAATAATCCAAATATTCTCCTGGGCAACTGAGAACTGCATGAGTTGTCCTAGTCATCTGAGAACTGAGGATTCCATCATCCTGATAATCTGAGAGTTGTCTTGGACAACAGAGAACAGTAAGAGTTTTCCTGGACAACTGAGTACAGAGAAGGGCAATAGCCTGACAATTCAAGAGTGGTCCTTGATAACGCAAACAGCAAGTGTTATCCTTAATAACAGAGAGCAGAGGAAGGTGTCAACCTGAATAATCAGTGCTTTGTACTGGACAGCTGAGAACAAGTGTTGTCCAGGACAATGGAGAACAGAGGAGGGCACCTGCCTGAACAATCAGAGTTATCAAAGGTGACTAAAAACAGTGATTTATAATCTGAAGGTGAGAATAAATGAGGGTGTCACCATGAACATTTTGAGAGTCGTCCTGTGCAACTTAGAACAGGAAGGGCATCAAACTGAAAAATCTGTGGGTTGTTCTGGACACTGAGAACAGCAAGAGTTTTCCTGGACAACTGAGAATAAAGAAGAGTACCAGCCTGATAATCTGAGAGTTGTCCTTGACAACTGCAAATGTGAGCATTCTGGACAACTGAAAAGATAGAAGGGCATTAGCCTGAAAGAGCCATATGTTGTCCTGGGCAATTGAGATCAAAGAGAGTTGTTATGGACAATGGAATGCAGAGGAATGCATCAGCCTGAACAATATGAGAGTTGTTCAGGGAAAATGAAAATAATGATTTGTATTGGACACCTGAGAACAGAGGGCATCAGCCTGAATAATCTGAGAGCTGTCCCAGGCACCTGGTAACTGAAAAGGGCATCAGTATGACCCGAGAGTTGTCCTGGGCAACTGAGAAGAATGAGAGTTGTCCTAGACAACTGAAAAGAGAGGAGGGTGTCAGCCCAAGCAACCCAAGATATGGTCTGGACAACTGAGAACAGAGTACAGGGTCAACCTGAACAATTTGGTGGTTTTCCTGGGCAACTGAGAACAACAAGAGTGTTCCTGGTCAACTCAGAACAGAGTAGGTGGTCATCATGATTAATCTGATTATGTCCAGGACAACTGAGGACAAAGGGGGTATCAGCCTGAACAATCCAAGTGGTTCTGAGCAAATGAGTACAGTGAGATTTGTTCTTCACAACTGAAAACAGTGAGTGTTGTCATGGACAACAGGTAACAAAGGAAAACATCAGCTTGAACAAACAGAGTTTCCTGGACAACTGAGAAGAGAGAAGTGCTTCAGCATGAACAATTCAAGAGTCATCTTGAACAACTGAGAACAGCAGGAGTAGCCCTGGACATCTGAGAACAGAGGAGGGTGTAAGCCTGAACAAACTGACCACTTTCCTGGGCAACTGAGAACACAAGAGTTTTCCTGGAAAAGTGAGAACAAAGAAGAGTGATAGCCTGAGCAATCTATGTGTTTGCTGGGCAATTGAGGACAGAGGAAGGTGTTAGCCTGACAATGCAGGACTGTCCTGAACAAATGAGAACAGTGAGAGGTGTCCTGGACAACTGAGAAGAGCAAGAGTTTTCCTGGACAACTGAAAACAGAGGATGGTGTCAGCCTGAACAATCAGAGAGTTGTCTTGGGCAATTGAACACATCAAGAGTACTTCTGTACCCCTGAGAACAGAGTAGCGCCTCAGCCTGCACAAACCATGAATAGTACTGGACAATTGAGAATGAGTGTTGTCCTGGACATTGGAGTATAGAAGAAAGCACTGGGCTGAACAATACAAGTGTTGTCCAGGGCAACTGAAAAAAGCAATTTGTAATGGACAAGTGAGAACAGAGAAGGGCATAAGCCTGAAATATCCAAAAGCTGTCCTAGGCAACTGAGTACAGAAGAAGGCATCACCCTAAACAATCTGAGAGTTGTACTGGGCAACTGAGAATAGAGGAGGGTGTCAGACTGAAAAATCCAAGAGTGTCCTGGACATGTGGGAACAGAAGGTATCAGCCTGAACAATCTGAGAGTTGTCCTGGGCAACTGAGAAAAATGAGAGTTGTCCTGGATAACTGAAAACAGAGAAGGGTGTCAGCTAAACAATCCAAGATGTTTTGTGGGCAAATGAGAATATCAAGTGTGGTCTTCAATAACTCAAGCAGAGGAGGGCATCATCCTGAATAATCTGATTGTATCTTGGAAAACTGAGAACACAGAAGGGTGTTAGGCTGAGCAATCTGAGAGTTGTCCTGAAAAGCAAGGACAGAGGAGGGTGTCATCCTGAATAATTCATAAGTTTTACAGGACAACTGAGAACAACAAGCATTATTCAGGACAATGGAGAAGAGAGGTGGGCACCAGCCTGAACAGAGAGTTGTCCAGGGCATCTGAAAACAGTAATTTGTACTCAACACCTAAGAACAGAGGAGGACAGAGTGTGAACAATCCAAGAGTCATCCTGAACAACTTAGAACAGCATGAGTGGTCAAGAGGAGTCTGTCAGCCTGAACAATCTGAGTGTTATCATTGGCAAAGGATAATAGGATTTTTGTCCTGGATTGCTGATAACAGCAAGAGTTCTTCTGGACAACTGAGAACCAAGGATTGTATCAACCTTAACAATCTAAGAGTTGTCTGGACAACTGAGAACACAAGACATTGTCAACCTGAACAATCTGCAAGCTCTCTTGGGCAACAGTTGAACAGAGAACTCTTGAACAACTGAGTTCAGAGAACTCAGAACAGAATAATCTGAGTCTTATTCTGCGCAACTGAGAACAGTGAGAGTTGTCCTGGACAATAGAGAGTCAGCCTGAACAATCTGAGAACTGTTCTGGATACCTGAGAACAGAGGAGAGCTTCAGCTTGAAGAATCTGAGAGTTGTCCTTGGTAACTTAGAACAGTGAGATTTATCCTGCATAACCGAGAAAAGCATATGGGTCACCCTGAACAATCTGAGAGTTGCCCAGGACAATTGAGGACATGGAGAGATGTCCTGGACAATCCAGAAGAGAATAGGTAAACACCCTGAATCATCCAGTAGATTTCTGGGAAACTGAGAACAGAGAGAGTTGTCCTGGACAACTGAGAACAGAGGCGTGTGCCAGCCTGCAAAATCTGAGTGTTGTCTTTGACACCTGAGAAGAGAGGAAGGCTCAACCTGAACAATCCAAGGGTTGTCCTGGGCAACTGAGAACAAAGGAGAGCATCATCCTGAACCATCCAATAGCTATCCTGGGCAACTTGAGAACAGTGAGAGTTGTTCTGCACAACTGAGACAAGAGGAAGGTGCCAACTAAACACTCCAAGAGTTGTCTTGGTCACCTGAGTTGAAAGGAAGTCATCATCCTGAACAATTTGAGAGTTGTCCTATGTGACTAAGAACAGAGGAGGTTACAAACCTGAGCAATCTGAGAGTTGTCCTTGGCAAATTATAAATGCAATACTTGTCATTGAAAACTGACAATACAGGAGGGTTCATCATGAAAAATCCAATTTTTGCTCTGGGTGAATGAGATCAGTGAGAGTTGTCTTGGACAATTTAGAGAAGATGTGAGTGTCAGCCAGAAAAATCAAGAGTTGTCATGGACACCTGAGAACATAGGAAGGCATCAGCCTGAAAAATCTGAGAGTTGTCTTGAACACCTGAGAACAGGGGAGGTTGTCAGTCTGAAGAAACTAAGAATTGTCCTTGGCAAATAATAACAGCAATAGTTGTCCTGGACAACTGAGAACAGAGGTGGATGTCAGCCTGAATAATCTAAGAGTTGTCTTGAGCAACTGAGAAGAGAGGAGGATGTCAGCCTGAAGAATCATGTGAACAATCTGAGTATTTTCCTGGGCAACTGAAAACAGAGAAGGGCTTCAGGTTAAACAACCTGAAAGTTTTCCTGGACAAGTGAGAACAGAGGAGGGCCTCCTTTGAACAATCTGAGAGTTTTCCTGTGAAACTGAGAGCAGCGAGAATTGTCCTGGATAACTGAGAACAGAGGAGTTTGTCACGCTGAACAATCTGAGAGTTTTAATGGATAACTGAAAATAGCAATTGTTCATCTGGACAAGTGAGAACAGATGAGGCTGTCAGCCTTAACTATTCAAGAATTGTCCTGGACAACTGAGAATGGTGAGAGTTGCCCTGGACTACTGAGAACAGAGAAGCCATCAGCCAGAATAATCTGAGAGTTTTCCTGGACAAGTGGGATGACAGGAGGGTGTCAGGGTGAGCAATCTAAGAGTTACCTGGACGAGTGAAATCTGTGAAGATTGTTCTTGAAAAATAATAAAAGAGGAGGTGTCAAACTAAACAATCTGATAGTTACCCTAGACCACTGAGAATAAAGTAGGGAGTCAACCTGAACAATCCATAAGTTTTCCTATACATCTGTGAACAGTGATAGTCATCGTGAACAGCAATAGTTATGGACAACTGAGAATAGAGTAGGGTGTCAGCATGAACACTCAGAATTTTCCTAAGCAACAGATTACAGAAGAGTTCATCAGACTGAACAATCCAAGTGTAGGCTTAGGCAACTGACAACACAGGAGATTGTCAGCCTGAACAATCCCTTGCTCTGGGTACCTGAGAACTGAGAGTTGTCATGGACAACTGAGAAGAGAAGTAGGTATCAGCAAAACACTCCAAGTGTTTTCTTGGACACCTGACATGAGAGGAGTTTGTCAGCATGAAAATTTGAGAGTTGTCCTTGGCTACTAAGACCAGAGGAGGGCTCAACCTGAACATTCTGAGACATGCCCTGGACAAGTTAGAACAGTGGTGTATATCAAATTGAGCCATCAAAGAGTTGTCCTGGGCAACTGAAAACAGTGAGAATTTTCCTGGACAAATGAGAACAAAGGAAGGCATCACCCTGAAAAACCCAAAGGTTGTCTTTGGCAACTGAGAAGAGCAAGAGTTTTCCTGGACAACAGAGAAGACAGGAGGGTGTAAATCTTATGACTCCAAGAGTTGTCCTGAATGACTGCGAACAGTGAGTGCTGCCCTAATCTACTTAGAACAGACCAGGGCATCAGCCTGAACAATCCAAGAGTTGTCCTGTAAGTTAGAACAGTGAGATTTGTCCTGGACTTGCATAACAGAGATGGGTGTCAGCTTGGACAATCTGAGAGTTTCCCTGAACTTCTCAGAAGAGAGGAGGACATCAGTTAAACATTCTGTGTTTTCCTGCACAACTGAGAAGTGAGAGAATTGCCCTGAGCCACTGAGAACAGAGGAGGTTATCAGCTTGAACAAGCCAGGAGTTGTCCTGGGAAACTGAGAACAGAGAAGGGAGTGAGCATGAATAATCCAAGAGCTGTCCTGGGCAACTAAGAACAGCAGAAGTTGTCCTGAGCAACTGAGAACAGAAGAGGGCATCAGCCTGGAAACACAGAGAGTTCTCTTGGGCATATAAGAACATGTGGTTTCATGGACAAATAACACAGAGAGAGTCAGCCTGAACAATCTGATAGTTGTCCTGCACTACTGAGAACAAAGTAGCATATCAACCTAAACAATCCATAAGATTTCCTGTACAACTGAGAAAAGTGAGAGGTTTTTGCCAACTGAGAACAAAGGAATGTGCCAGCAAGAACATTCTGAGAGTTGGCCTAAAGAACAGATTACAGAGGAGGGTGTCAGACTGAAAGATCTGAGAGTTTTCCTGGGAACCTGAGAACACAGGAGGTTGTCAGCCTGAACCATTTGACAGTTGTTCTGGGCAACTGAGAACAGCAAGAATTTTCTAGGCAACTGAGAAGAGAGGAGGTTGTCAGCCAAACCCTCCAAGAGTTGACTTGTACAACTAAGATGAGAGGAGGGAATCATCCTTAATGATCTTAGAGTTGTCCTAGGCAACTGAGAACAGAGGAGTGATGAGCATGAAAAATCAGAGAGTTCTATTGGGCAACTAAAACTGAGGAGTGCTTCAGCCTGAACAATCTGAGTTGTCCTGGGTAACTTAGAAAACTGAAAGTTTTCCTGCATAACTGAGAACAGTGTATGGATAACACTTAACAGTCTGAGAGTTGTCCTGGGCAATTGAGGTCATGGAGAGCTGTCTTAGACAATCTAGAAGAGAGCAGGGCATCACCCTGAATCATCTGATAATTTTTTCTGGGCAACTGAAAACAGTGAGTGCTTTCCCTGACAACAGAGAACAGAGGTAGATATCAGCCTGGAATCCAGGAGTTGTCTTGGACACCTGAGAACAGAAGAGGAGATCAGTCTGAACAAAGTGAGAGTTATCCTGAAAAACTGTGAGCAGCAAGTGTTCTTCAGGACAAGTGAGAAATGAGGATTTTGTCAACCTTAACAAATTGAGCAGTGTCCTGGACAACTGAGAACAACGAATGTTTTCCTAGACAACTGAGAACAGGGGAAGGTGTCAGCCTAAACAATCTAAGAGTTGTCCTGGAAAACTGAGAATGGAGGAAGGCATCAGCCTGAATAATTAGACAGTTTTTTTGGGAAACTTGTAGGTTCATGAAAACAGCAAGACTTATCCTGGTACACTGAGAACAGAGTATGTTATTGGTGTGAACAATCTGAGGATTACCTTGACAACTGAAAACTGCAACGGTTGTCCTGGAAAAATGAGAATAAAGGTGGTATCAACCTGGACAATTTGAGAGTTGTTCTGGGTAAAAGAGCACAGCAAGAAATGTCCTGCCCAGAAAAACAGATGAAGGCATCAGCCTAAACAATCCAATAGTTGTCTTGGGCAACTGAAACCAGAGTAGGGCATGAGCATGTGCATTCAGAGAGTTGTCCTGAGTAACTAGGAAGAGCCAGAGTTGACTGGGGCAATATTACAGTGGAAAGAGTCAGCATGAAAAATCTGATAAATGACCTGGTCATTATCCTGGTCAACTGAGAAAAGAGGAGGGTGTCAGCCTGCACAATCCATAATTTGTCCTGTACAATTAAGAGCAACAAGAGATGTCTTGGACAACTGAAAACAGAGGATGGTGTCAGTGTGAACAATCTGAACTGTTTTAAGCAACAGGTTACAAAGGAGGACATCATCCTGAACAATGCAAGAAAACTGAAAATGAAAGAATTCTGTACACTTGAGAAGAGGGGAGTGTGTCATCCTAAACAATTCAAGAGCTGTCCTGGATAACAGAAACAGCAAGAGTAGTCCTGTATAATTGAGAAAAGAGCAGATTGTCAGCCTGAACAATCTGATATTTCTCTGGGTATATGAGAACATATGTTTTCCTGGACAATTGAGAACAGAGAGGAATGTCACCCTGAAAAATCCTATACTTGTGCTGGACCACTGAGAACAAGGAAGGGCATCAACTGGAACAATATGTAAGTTTTCCTGTACTACTGACAAAAATGAGAGCTTTTTTGACAACTGACTACAAAGGAGGGTGTCAGCATGAACAATTTGAGAGTTGTCTTGGGCAACAGAGAACAGAGATGATTGTCAGCCTGAGCAATCTGAGTCTTATTCTGGGCAACTGAGAGCAGCAATAGTTGTCCTGGACAATTGAGAACAGAGATGGATATCAGCCTGAGCAATTCAAATTTTTTTCCTGGACACCTGAGACCAGAGGAGGGCACCAGTCTGAACAATCTGAGAGTTATCCAGAGCAACTGAGAGCAGTAAAGCAGCAGCCTGAACAATTTGATAGATGTTCTAGGCAACTGAGAACAGTGAGAGTTGTCCTGGACAACTGAGAACACAGGAGGATGTCAGCCAAACACTCCAAGATTTGTCTTGGACACCTGAGATGAGAGGAAGGTGTCATCCCAAACAATCTGAAAGTTGTCCTGGGTAACTGTGAACAGAGGAGGTCACCAGCCTGAACAATCTGAGAGTTGTCCTGTGCAACTAGAACAGAAGAGTGCATCAGCCTGAAAAATCTGAGAGTTGCCCTTGGCAAAACAAGAGTGATAGTTGTCCTAGACAACTGAGAACAGGGGAGGGCATCAGCCTGAACATTCTGAGAGATGTCCTTGGCAATAAAAACAGCAAGACTTGTTCTGGAACAATGGGAAGAGAAGGGACAACATTACAGTGTGAAAAATCCAAGAGTTTTCCTTGACAACTGCAAACAGAAAAGGGTTTCAGTTTAAGAATCTGAGATTTTTCCTGGACAAGTAAGAACAGAAGATCAACTCAGTCTGAACAATCTGAGAGATTCCCTGTTTAACTGAGAACAGTGAGAGTTGTCCTGGACAAGTAAGAACAGAAGAGCACCTCACTCTGAACAATCCAAGATTTTAATTGATGTCTCAGAACAGGAAGTGTTTGTCTGGGCAACTGAGAACTGATGAGGGTGTCAGCATGAAAAATCTGAGAGATATCCTGGGAAACTTTGAAGAGAGGAGTATGTCAGGTTGAACAATCTGTGATTTGCCCTGAGCAACAGAGAACATAGAGAAGTGTCAGCCTGAAAAATCAGAGAAGTATGATTGAGAAGAGAAGAGGGTGTCAGCTTAAACAATCTGAGTGTTCTCCTGGCAAATTAGGAACCCAAGAGTTGTCCTTGAAAACTGAGTACGGAGGAAGGGGTCACCTTGAACAATCTGAAAGTTGTCTTGGACAACTAAGAACAGCGAGTGTTCTTATGGACAACTAAGAAGAAAGAAGGGGTTCAGGGTGAAAAATTGAGAGTTGTCTTGGATAACTGAGAACAGTGAGACTTATCTTGGACAATTGAGAAGAGAGGAGGGAATTTCACTGAAAAATACAAAGGTTGTCCTGAAATTCAGAACAGTGGGTGACATCCTGGCCCACTGAGAAGAGAGGAGTGAGTCAGATTGAACAATCCGAGTTGTCCTGGACAAATGAGAAAAGAGGAGGGAGTCAGATTGAACAATCTGAGAGTTGTCCTGTCATCAAAGAACAGGAAGAGTTCACCTGGACA
>JAQZBX010092769.1:0-12243 GCA_029593785.1 Cabassous unicinctus
CCCATGGAGGCTAGAGGGTGGGTGGGCTGGGGACCCAGATCTGCAGGAAGCAGAGAGCAGTGGGACACAGGAGCTCGTGGGGTGGGCTCATTTAAGCCCAGTGGGACATCACCCCCTTTCAGCCCCCACTATGGTGAAGGCAGGGACCCGGCTGGGTGCTGGGGACAGAGCCCAGAAAGACCCAGACACTGCCCGCCTGGGGCCACAGGCCGCAGGGGAGCCAGACGACACCAAACCGTATGTGATTCCACTCACAAGAAGTGCTTGGAAGGAAGAGTGAATTATTTAGGGCCAAGATGGGGCCTGGGTTGTCTGCAGCTTGGGCTGCACCTACTTCCCGTCTGGGCCCCCTTCCTCCCCTGGGAACTCTCTGTCATCTCAGCAGATAAAAGCCAACACATCCTTTAGGTTCCGTGGCAAGAATGGGTTCCCACTGTTTCTGAGGAGCCATCCCTCTGCCCTCAACCAAAGGGGACACTGCCTTCTTTGAGCCCACCCAGGGCAGGCACCCCTCCACTGTGGAGGACCCATTTTTGCCATGTAGAGGGGCTCCCCTGCCCCATTACCTGCCCCCTCCCCCCCCAACTCCTTCTGCCATGTATATAGGGGAAACTGACAGCCCCTCTGCCACGCTGAGCCCAGAACTTGGCTTCTGTTGTGCTCTGAGAGGAATGTGCCTTGTTTTCTCAGAGAAATGACTCCTCTGAGCTTCCAGCTCCTCAGCAGTAAATGGAAGACGGACCTGAAAGGTCTCTCAGCGACCAGGGACCCCAGCCTGGCCTTCTGTGACCCACTGCTCTCCTCTCCCATCTGGGACAGGTGAACAAAGCAGCACGTTGATGCTGGGAGTGCAGCAGAGTGGGGTGGGGGGCTGCCTGGTGGCCTGGCGGAGGTTCTCAAGTCACAGGTTGCTATGGGGACATCAGTGTGTGGGTCTGCTCAGCACCCCTTTGTCTTAACGTAGCAGCCCCCCTGCCTTGGGGGACTGCCTCCTGCCCTTCTCCCACAGTGTGGTTCTGGGGGCCTGCGGTCCCAGGCTGCAGAGTGGGCTTGTAGGAAGTTTTATACCTGGGCCAAGCTGGGATGGTGGAAGCCAGGGCAGCCTGCCTGCTGTGTGCCCCCCTGCCCTGGGGAGAGAGTGAGGTCCACGTACAGAGTTGCTGGGTCCCGCCCTCTCCATGACAGTGAGTACCCAAAGCCTTGGGTGACCGGACCAATGCTTGACCAAGGCGTGTGGCCTCTGGCTGTTGCTGGCTGTGCTTTCCCTCTCCAGCCTCTTTCTCTCTCTGGTACCTCTGCATCTGCCCCGGGGGGCTGACTGCCTGGCTGGAAGGGGGGCAGCCTTGGGCTTTTCCCCAGGTTGCCCACCTCGGGTGCCCAGCCATGCCCTGGAGTGGCCAGGCAGAGGCAAGGACCACTGCCCCTGGGAAAGAGGATTCCTCGGGGGAGCAGAGCTGGGACTAGAACAGCCCTGTCCCCACCTGGGAGTCCCTCTGCTGCCTGCCGGGAGGCTCAGGCTGAGTGTGCTGGGACCTGTCGCCCAGGGGCCGAGCACCCAGGGAGGAGATGAGATCAGCCATTGCACAGAGACCCACAGTGCCAGGCAGGTCAGGCAGAGAGCTGACTGGGGCCAGGGGGGAAGGTGGGGGGGGTGCTCTGCAAGCTTTCCCAGGCACCCCCTCCTTGGTGGACCCCTCTGATCACAGATTTCCCCCCAGCTCCCTCCTCTGTGGACCCCCCTCTGATCACTGGTTTCCCACACCTTCACAACCCCCCTCCCCTGTAGACACTCCTCTGATCACTGGCTCCCCCTGACCCTTGACAACCCCCTCTTCTGTGGACCCCTCTGATCATGGTTCCCCCCTCAACCTCCTCCTCTGTGGACCCCTCTGATCGCTGGGGTTGCCTGGCCTCTGCCCCTGACCTGAGCTGGGGAAGAAAAGCCACTGGGCTGCAGTGGAGCCTGAGTTCTCAGGACATGGGTGCCTGTCCTGCTTCCTTTCCACCTGGAAATTTCCCTGAGGTCTGGAGGGAGGTGCCGAGCAGGCCTGGATCAGCGCTGGGCTGAAGCAAATGAGGCCAGGGCCAGGGACCACACTGGCATGTCCATCCTTCAGCTCTCCTTTCTGAGGGACCACCGACCTTTCACTTGCCTCTTTGCGCACCATCGGTGGGATTGCGTTTGCCAGGGCTGCCATGAGAAGCAGCATCTAACCCTGAAACCCTGAGGCTTTTCCCTGAGTCGTTCTGGGCCTCCGGGGTACGTGTGCCTGGAAGGCCACCGTGGCCAGCACAGCCTTTCAGGCCACCCCCTGGCTGCGCCTGCTGAGCGCACTGCAGGGACCCGGAGTCGCTCTGGCTAAGTGTGCTGCGTGACAATCATTTTCTTTTAAGATGTAGAATTCCAAACAGCTGTACCAGCTGTCTTGTGACTGTCTGTGTCAGTGCTCATTGAAAAGCAGATGGCAGGGCCGGCACCCAGCTTTGCGGATAGGAAGACCAAAAGCATGATTCTTACCCTGGGCTTATCAATTGTCTGAGAAAAAAAAAAAAGAAAAAGCAGACCCTTCCTCATCCTCCCAACCTGAATAGGCCCCAGACCCAGCAGCCCAGACTCTGGCCAGGGGTCCCGGCTGGGGTGGATTGGAGGCATCTGCTCTCCTTCCCACCCCCCAAACTGGCGTCTAAGAAGGTCTGAAATTAATTAAAGGAAGCTAGGAGGGAAGTACCCCAAATAGACCTGACCAGGCATTTCCAAGGGAGCAGAAGCATGGGCAGGGCCGTCTCTGGGTGGGACGCCGGTGGGGCTGGGAAAAAGGGAAGCCAGGGTCTGTGGGGGACTGAGCCAATGGAGCGAGCCTGCACCCCAGCTTGCCCACGCTGGCCACTGCCTCTGGTCAGCGTGGGCTTCCAGAGTCCGTGGTGAGTGGGGACCTTTCCCTGCTCCCCATGTGCCAACATCTACCTTGAATGTTGGCTTTGACTCTGGTGGTGCATGGGGTGGGGGGATGGAGGGGGCCCAGATGCCAGCATTCCTGACCACCACCAGGACAACAAGGGACAGGGAGGGACAGAGGAAGGCAAAGGAGAGATTATATAAAAAGGTTTTATATGGGAAAAAAAATCCCATCTTCCCACTGGGGGTAAAAAAAGACTTCAGTTTCTTCTTGGGCAGAGTTTAAAGACGAACAGAGGATTATCCTTGTGAAATGTTTCATTTTATGCATTTACTTTGGGGGTTTGTTCTGGATTTGTCTTTTCTCGCCTTCCTGCAGCCGTTGCACATGAAAAGCAGGGGTCAGGCTGGGCACCGGGGGCCGCTGGCTTGGCTTTGATTTACCCAAGAACAGCAGGTACCTCCTTCTACCTGGAGAGGCCTGGCTGTCTCCTTCAGACCAGTCCCAGACTTTGCCGAGAATAATTCCTCCTTGACAAAAACATAACAATTCCCATTAAATGTTTCAAATTGCCCACACCAAACTCAAAGCTCACGGAGAGGGCTTTGAAGGCTTTTCATGGGACAAAAATAAAACGCTTCGCAGATGTTGGAGAAATTTGGCTGAAATAACTGCCAGGTATGTGAAATACGGCTGAGAGGCACGAGCTGCTGAAAGATGGGAAGGGGGAGAGATGGTGAACAAATGGAAGAAACAAGGAACGTGGCTGGGAGAGGGGCTGCTTGAAAGGGTTCCAGGGGATTTTTATGAATTGATTTTTCTAGGCCAGTGTTCCCTCTACTGATTATCTCTACTAATGAGGAAAGCAGGTAATCCCAAAAAATGACTCATCTTCAGGCCAAAGTCACAGTTCACCCCACTTCTTATAAGCACTCCGGGCTGGAGACAAAGGGGCCCAGTTGTGGCCGAACCCCCCTGGGGATCTGGGACTGGCCCCCGAGGTATTTCTAAGCCCAGAGCTTAAACCCAGCCATACCCAAAGAGACTTTATTCATCCATCCATCCATCCATTCATTCATTCAACAAACATTTATTTTTGTTTATTTATTGAGCACCTACTATATGCCAGGTCTTGTTCTAGGTGCTGGAGATACAGCAGAGAGCAAAACAAAGATACCTACCAGCCATGCTCCTGGAGGACTCAGCTATCCTATAAAGCAAGAGGCAGCTGATTACAGTTCTCTGGGGCAGTGTTTCTCAAACAGGAATGTGCTGACAGATGAGCTGGAGACCTTGTTAGAAGGCAGGATCTGACCTGGGATCTCCAAAAAGGGGCCTGCATTTCTAGTGAGTTCCAAGATGGTGGTATCACTGCTCACCTAAAGTTGGGGCACCTGATTACCTGGGCTCAAATCCTGGCTCTGTCATGTTCTTGTGATCCTGGGCAAGCTTTTGAACCATGTTCTGCCTTGATTTTCTCATCTATGAAATGGAGGTTAAAATCGTCCTTATCCAACAGGAATTTATTATAGAAATAAAATTCATTTTTGCTTCAGCCTACTTGAACTGGGGTTTCCCGTCACTTGCAGAGTGCTATGTGAGATGTCCCTGGGTCTTGCTCTGACCTTCCCTATCTGCTCTGCCACACCACCACGAGAGGCCTGACAGGTGGAAGGGAGCACAGGTCTCTCTGCCATGCTGCCGCAGGTGGTAGCTGGGGGCGGGGAGGTGAGGGTTTCTCCCTACCACAGCTGCAATCATCTGCAGTCTCCTAGCATCTGAGAGCACAGAGCTCACAGCCATGGACTCAGCATCACACGGGGGACCCTGAAGCCATCCAGAAAGACAGGCCCCAGAGCTGCCGTCAGATGGCTTGGGTGCACATCTTGGGTCTTCTGCCTGACAGTCTCAGCAGGGCACCTTACTTCTCCATGCCTCATCATCCTCACTAGTGAAATAGGATTGATAATAGAACCAACTCCATTCCTCTGCTTCCTTGTCATCCAACCTGGCAGCAGGCCCACAATGCACATGGTTGGGAGGCAGCTGTTCCTGGCAGGTGGTGTCTGGATATGGGGTTTCCACCTCCTAAATGATGGCTTTGTGATTTAGATGCTACTTATTGTGGTCACATTGTGTGATGGGTTGAACTGTGTTCCCCCCTCCCCCCCACAAAACATGTCCAAGTCCTAATCCCCAGTCCTGTAAATGTGACCTTATTTGGAAATAGGGTCTTTGAAGACGTGATTAGTTAAAAGGAGGCCAAACTGGATTAGCGTGGACCCTAATCCAATATGCCTGGGGTGCTTATAAGGAGGGAAGAACTGGACACAGACAAGGGGAGATGGCCATGCAAAGACAAAGGCGGAGACCAAAACCCAAGGACTGCTGGAAACCAGCAGAAGCCAGGAAGAGGCAAAGAAGGATTCTCCCCTACACAGCTGGGACTTCCAGCCTCCAGAATGGTGAGACAATAAATTTCTGTTCTTTTAAGTCATCCAATTTGTGGTACCTTACGGCAGCCTTAGGAAGCTAAGACACATGGACGTGTTGTAGGGACTGACTCCATCCTCAGTCCCAGTTGGGGTTCAAATGTTTCCATGGGTGATACTTCCAAAGCTGAAAAGGGAAAGGAAACCTAACACTGAGATCCAAGAGGTGGGCAGGGAACATTTCCCATGACGCCTGAACTTCTCCATCTGAGCAGAGATGAACTGAGGACCCAAGTTCAGGTCAGGACCAGGTGGCAGCTTCTGCATCTCACAGCCTCTAGCATGCCCCTGGCTGCACCCCACACCTTCCAAAGGTCACAGGAGGAGTATGGGATCTCAGTGAGAATCCAGATCTGCCTGGGTAGGCAACACCCAAGAGACTGGGCAATTCCATTATAAAATGGGAACATTGGAATGATGGTTTCTAAAGACACCTGGTCTAAGACTGGGTGGGACAACAGAACCTCCTGCAGGACAAGAGTGGTGGACTGAATTGTGCGCCCCTGTTTCGATATGTTCTTGGCCCTGGCCCTCATTCTGGTGGGTGTGGACCCCTTGTTAATAGGGTCTCTTGAAGATGTTACTTCAGTTAAGGTATGGCCCCACTGAGTCAGGTTGGGCTTTAAAATAGATTACTGGAGTCCTTTATAGGCAAAGCGAAAGTCAGACTTGAAGAGAAGACTCCAGGAGCAGCCAGAAGCCAGAAGTCAGCGGGACCCAGAGGAGAAAGGAGAAGATGCTGCCATGTGCGTTGCCATCGGACAGAAAAGCCAAGGAACCCCAAAGATTGCCGGCCAACCGGAAGATACTGACCCTGGAAGGAAGCCAGTCTTCTAACCTCTGAAACTGTGAGCCAATAAATTCCTGTTGTTAAGCCAACCCATTGTAGCCTATCAGTTTTAGCAGCCTGGAAATGCAAACAACAGGGTGAGTCTCACCTTGGCCCACCCCCACCCAAACCCTGTGTGGAGGCTTCCTCTTCTATAGCCACACCAGCCCGTATCTGGGACATACTTATGCTTAAAGGTTATCCACTGTTTATCAGAAGTGTTAATTTAAGGTTGTGATTTGTCCTCTGTTGTATCTGGCAACACGACCCCGTACCCCTTACTCTCCTCTGGTCTCCCACCCCCAACCTCCCTGAAGTCCTGCCCTCCCTGCTCCTCTACCCACCCCCCCCAGATGCCCCTCTTAGGTGTGTGTGGTGGGGGTGGGGGTGGGAGTTCTGATTCCCCTCTCTACTGTTAAGATGCAAACTCTATGCCTTGCTTTGTTTTGGGCTTCCTTTCTGATTTTCCAAAGCCTATCTTGGATTCTTTTTTAAAGCACATTGCCTGTTTCTTGCTTTTTTCGTCCCCACTCTAACATTCCTAAGAATGAAAGAAATGAATATCCATTGCGGGTGTTGTACCACACAGATGAGGAATGGTGGTGTGGGATGTTGTTGGAGGTGTGGGCGGTGGGGAACATGGGAATCCCTGTAATTTCTGAGTAATATTCAGGTAATCTAAGCACCTTTGAAAAAAAAAAATATATATATATATATATATAAAACAAATAACATTTATATAAACAAATGCACATATATGCATATGTATTTATATATCATTTTACAAATATTGGTATGTATTGTGAAAATTTTGATTTTTACCCACAATAAAAAAAAAATTAAAAAAGAAAAAAAAAAGAAAGAAATGAGAATGTAGTCTATCTCTGACATAGAAAAAAGGTTGGGTTCAAGGACTCGAGAAAGGAAGAGCTCAGAGATGGCTCTTTTGAGACTGTCTCCCTGTGCAAATGGACTAGCGAGTGACCCTGCCATCACTTAAAGTTGAGTAGGAAGCGGGGATAGTCACCCTGGAACCAAAGGCAGTGGGTGGGGTTTAAACATCTAAGGGATCTTGTTTGAAGCCCTGACTGTGTTCTATGATGAGGTCCCCTTAAATATTTAAAAGAATTAGTAAATTCATTTAGGAAGTAGGAAATGCTTGCATATTATTCTTTTTACTCAAACAATACAAAGTGGCATTGAACGAAGCCTCGCTCTCACCCCATGTCCAAACCCGGTGTTTACTCCCCGGAGGCCAACACAATGGCCATTGCCTTTTTTGTCCAGCCCAACGCAGCTTGTGCACACACAAAAGTGTTTGTTCCTTTTCGTATTTGGGTGTGGTTTGTGCCGCGTGTAGCAGTGCAGCATGCACCCTTTTGCATTTTGCTTTCTTCCCTCCCTGTCCTATCTGGGGGAACTTTCCAAACCTGCCTCCATCCGAGGTCACCTTTAAACAGATCACCTGAGTGGCCTCAGTGTCTTGCGCTGCAGTTGAGGAAGTGAGCCTGGCTCTGGTAGTTCGTGAAACACTTGGGTAGCCCCTGGGAATGCCACCTTCCTCCTGGGATCTTGCTCCAGATCCCTGATTAATATTTACAAGAAAAATTTAAAACAAGTTTGCATTCAAAAGAGCGTCCCGCACTCTACCAGTGGCATAGCTTTGCGATTTCGTCTTATCTTTGTGGATGTATTGAGAGCTGTTCCTACACACTTTTAATTAGTGTATACATGCCCACTTTTGTTCTGCCCCCTTTAATATTGTTCATAAACATTTCCCTGTACTAACATAAGATCGTATCTTTTTGGTTTGTAATGGAAAAACTGTGTCACTTTTTTTTTTTTCAGCACTCAAGCATCTACGGAGTTGAACTTTTGGCCAGAGTTCTCTCACTGATGTTTGAGTATAAAAAAAAGTGATACATGTTATCTGAGAACTGCTGATTAACTAAAATGTCTCAGCTCTCATTTGCTCTGCGTGTAAAGATTAAAAGCAATAATAGCCACGTTTCCCCCTCTTTTGCTTCAGACAATGGCAAACGGAGGAACTTCCCTCCATCTTAGTGGTGCGTGCCCGTCCTCACAGGCTCTTGGCAGTGGAAAGGATTAGTAAACTATTTCAAAGGCCAGGAGCCAAACATCACGCCCCAAGCGAGCCAGGAAAACACTCTCCTCCTCAGCTGTGCCCTCTTCCTGCCAGCTCCAACACCCCAGGTTCCCGGCGTGTAAGCACCCAGCAGGAGAGTGGGTGCTTGGGCAGCCCGCTAGGATGGGGGATGGAAGCTACACGCTCCCCTTCACTAATTCACTTACATACGCCTTCCTGGAGAAGAGTGTAAATGGTTCCCCCCTCAGAGGATGAGCCTTCCCTAAGACAGGATTGTCACCGGAAATGTTACTTTAAAAAAGATGATTCCTGGGCCTGGTGCAGTCTCTGAAAAATTCAGGTAACATGGGATCTGATATGCCAACATCTGACGTCTGGGGCTGGAGGGGTGTCAACCCATCGGAAGAGAAGGTAGTGGGCCGCCTGATGCCAGATCCTGGAGCCCACCCTATCGCCGATGTAGGTGTTAGTCCTTTAGATGCTGGGTGCAGGAGGGACCCTGGAGAGGCACCTGATGGGGGCATCAGCAGGTGATTGGGCAATGGTCTGGAAGGATGCCAGGGTTTTAATAACCAGTACAGCCATCCCTAGATTCCTGGATGGACAGCAACCCCGGGTGTGACCAGAAGTGTGGGCTCCTAGGGGTGGCCCCCCATTCTCTCCATGCACTTGTGCCGAGGCCATCCTCGGCAATCTTTGTATCCCCCAGAGAGCTCCAGCCCCACAGCACGTTAATAGAAAGAGACGATGTACTGAAGACTTTGGGGGAGCCAGTAGAGACTCATACAGCATTCAGCAGAAGAGTGATACAAGCTGTCAGGTCTCGGCCATCCTGGCTGCTTCTCCCGCCAACCTATAAAACCCCTTCAGTGGTCCTGAGCAATTCAGCTCTGACTAAGGGGTGGTACACTGTATGGTTCAAATTGGGACCTCTGAAAGTGAATGGGGACAAGGTCAACAATCATACCATGTCCATCCCTGGCAAACCAGGGACATGGAAGACCTTTGGCCTTCAGTCTTCCTCACTCTGACTTCAGCTATAAACCCTGCTTAGCAGAAGAGCCAGGAGTTGGCTAAATAGAGAGCCTCTCTTTTCCCCGAAACATTCTCCTTGGAGACAAGAACAGGTTTCTCCCTATGGGTTAGTTCAACTGCTAAGGAAATATTTTTCTCCCTAGGCTTCCGTGAATGTTGTCAGAATAAAGAGAGGAAATAGACACTTTACAGGCAGTCTTTGTGTACCAGGAGCGCCACGTTCACTCTCAATCAATGTAAGCCTGATGAACCTGTGGGAAGGTGAGCCCTTCCCTCTCTCATAGGCAATTGACTCTCAAGAGGTCCCAGGTGGATGTTGGTGGAGTCAGGCTCCTAACCCACTAACCAGCTCTGATTCCACGTCCTTAGCTCTTCCCAGGACACTTTGCTAATGTCTCTGAAAGGGAAGAAGCGAGATATATTCAAAAGATCCTTTAGCTGTAAAATGAGTGTTCTTCTTCATAAAAGATTCAACTTGCGACCAGTGACACTTAACCCTTTCCTTCACAAGCGTTTTCATTTTCTCCTTTGGACTCCTTTGACATTTTTCATCAGTGGGTTGATTCTGGCTGGTTTTGATAGCTACATTTTTATTTACATGCAAATTCACAGCAAGCAGCTTGCATGTAAATACTATACTAATTATTAAACTTCTATGGCTCATCAGAATGCTGTATCCTAATTGGCTGGGAGATTGCCGATAACCCACAATAGCCTGATTTGGAGCTGTACAAATTTTTGCATCTGCATAATAAAAGGAAACGGGAGACTGGGTGAGTGTACACCTATTTTGTATGTGTTGCTTCAAGGTCAAAGCATCTTTTATTCCCTTCCCAATCTACATATTTATAAAGACCCTTGTGCAATTAATGAGATGGAAGATTAAATGGTTGCAGATTAAGAATAAACCCTACTGTTCTAATTAGAGTCAAAGTTACTTAGTCAATCAGATAGAATTCCAAATTCAAACTAGCTAACACAGAGGCTTAACAATCCCCCACCACCCCCCCGCCACACAGACACACACACACACACACACACATAGACACACACAGTCCTACTCTTCCCCCAGGAACTTCCAAACAGACATTGGAGCCTCAGCCGGAAAGCCAGGAGTCTTGGTGATCATTTCTACCTTTCCAAAGTTCTAGAAATGTACCTACCTCTAGACACTAAATATCCCCATGGTAGAAAATTGGAGGAAAACCCTACTGGTGATAGAAGAAACAAGGTCTTACTATGTTGATTGGGTTGTGGATTTTCCCCTGTATGACTCCTTAGGGAGCTTTAAGCAATAAAGAGTTTTGACAATCAATGAGTGCTCGTGCATTATGTCTGTGAGCACTGGGGGTACACTGAAGACATGGTCTCTTCCTTCAGGGAGCTTGCCATTTCCTTTGGGATGTCAAGACCTAAATATCTGAAAAGGTAACAAGTGAAGACAGGTTTGGAGCAGGGGTCCTCATCTGGGGTCTGTGGGCTCCTTGAGCAATGTTTCTCAAAATGCAGTTCTGGAACTTGAATCTGAATGACCTGGACATGTGCCAAAACACAGATTCCCATTTGCACCCAGACCAGGTAAGGCCTGGATATCTATATTTTTAGCAAAACTCATACCCTGAAATTTAGAAACCACTGCCTTAGGCTAGGGTCCCTAGACAGACTTCTATGCAGCCACGAACTCCCGGAAATTGCACACAAAATGTTATTTTTACATGCATTTTTTCTGGGAAGAGGTCCATAGCTTCCATCAGGTTCTTAAAATTGTCCATGATCCAAAGAAAGGTTAATAACTCCTGGGATAAAGGAACTAGATGAGGAGGCCAGAATTCTACAAACAGGGGACACGGCCCACTGCAATAACTCAAGACAAATCGTGTAACCTGCCATCTAGACGCCTCTCTTGGGCAATGGGGTGTTGGCAATTCTTTTTTCCCAACTCCAGTGGCACATGAGAGAGCACTACAAGAGCTCAGAAGAGAGGGGCTGGTGAGGGGGTGCCGCGGTTGAGAGCTCTTCCCAGCAGAGGGGCTGGGGCATGCTGCAGGAAGGCACCTCCCTCTCCTTCTTTGTTAAATATGCTGTCTTCCCACACCACTCCCTCCATTATTCCCATGAAGTTTGGAGCTTTGTCCCCATTGCACCTGAAGCAAGCAGCCTTCTTGGGCTTGAGTGTCTCCCTCCACCCCGTGGAAGCACTCAGTACTTTCCCAAACTCTGGCTTGACCACTGAGAGCCTGCCTCCAGGAAGAGGCCATGGTCCCATGCCCGGGGCTATTGTCCTTTTTATACACAGCACTCAGCCTGCCCAGCCTGCCCTGGGGTGGGGTGGGGGGGCTGCACACACCTAGCTGGGCTGGGGCAGCTGCTGGAAGGTTCTCCTCCTCAACAGCTGCCTCCTGGGCAGCCACACCCCCATCACCACCCCCAGGCAGGCAGAACTTGGTGGGGGCTGGAGGTGGGCGTATGCAGAAGAAGTGGGGTCTCCCTGGGGTGCTGCTCCACCCAAAGACCTCCCAAGCCAGCTCAGCCCTGGGGTTGTCAGGATTCTGCAGGCCGCTGAGGCTGGGGAGGAGCTCTTAGAGGGCAGGGCCCTCATTCTGTGGACGGGGCTGGTGTCCCCATCAGAGGCAGGCGGCCCCGCCCTGCCTGGACAGCCTTCATCAGGCCCTATGGGGACAGCGAAGGGGGCAGCGGCAGTCTCCCCGCCCAGGGCTGTCTCTCTGCATTTGTTCCACAAGATTGTCCCCCACCATATCTGTTGCTCCCCCAGCACGTGGACTCTAATCACCACCTCCTGACAGTTCAGGAGAAGCCTCTAACCAGAAATTCAGCTTTTCCAGTGTTTCCTCCACCTCCCTGCACTTACCGACCCCCCCCCCC
>JAQZBX010092770.1:0-12232 GCA_029593785.1 Cabassous unicinctus
TTTTTTTTTTTTTTTTTTTTAAGATTTATTTATTTATTTATTTATCCCCCCCTTGCTGCTTGTGTTTTACCGTGTCCATTCGCTGTGTGTTTCTTCCGTGTCTGCTTATCTCCCCCTTGCTGTGAGGTCCTGCTGCATCAGCCCACCGCGCCACGCGGGCCAGCCTGCTCTCACAAGGAGGCCCCAGGAAGCGAACCCAGGGCCTCCCATATGGTAAACGGGAGCTCTATCCATTGAGCCACACCTGCTTCCCTTTCATCCACTTTTTACCTGGCTTCTTCCATCTTATAATTCTACTTTCAGTTTAAACACAATTTCTCAGAAAGAACTTTAATGATGCATCTTAAGTGAATAACAGGTTATTGTTTTCAAATACTAAGTTTATTTTTACAGCACTTATCAGAATTTATAATTTTAGCCTATCTCTCCTTGATAAACCATGAGCTCCACGAAGACAGCTCCCATGTTTAACTTCTTCACTATTGCTGTATACATAGAAGGTGTTTAATAAATATTTGATGAATGAAGAAATGAAAATAGGTACATGCTCACAAAGAGAATGCAAAAGTCAAAATTCAGTCAGCAACCTATGTATTATTCAGGACTTTCCAGGTTGCAGGTGACAAATCAAATCAAATTAATTTAATGAAAAAGAAAAATGTATTGATTGTTGTGCCTGGAAAATCCAGGAACCTATGTGACCACGGGCATCGCTAGATCCAAAGAATCATACGCTGTCATGATTCTTGTCATGTTTGTGGCTTTGGCTCAAACTCCGCATCTCTTTGTCAGCTTTATTCTGCAGTCAAGCTCTCGTCACATGGTGAGTTTGAACCTGCTATCTTCGACCCTCATTCTCCCACCTGAGCAACATCTTATAAAGGATCAATCTTTTAAAACAAATATTTATTTAAACTAAGCTGTAGGTTTCTAGAGGGCAGAATTTTTTTTCTTTGTATCCTTTAGAGTTCATAATACAGTGCATTATCCATAACAAACAAGAAATAAATGGTGTCAAACATAAAGGAATTGAAATACCAACTAATATTTCCCACAAAAGCCTTTAGACCATAAGTACTTTATCCCTGTGGGTGCTACTTTTATATAGAGTCTAAGCTAAAATGAGTTAGTAGAAGGCAGAGAGTGAATGTTCCACATTATTTTGCCTTTTAGTCATAGCAAGTTTCAGGCATTATTTTAAGGGTTTTAATCCTGATTGTGTTAAACAAAATACTTTGAATGCAGATTTTCTGTCACATCATAAATATATCATACCTGTATTATTTGTATCACATTTTCTACTATCTTTAGAAATATTTGGTTTACAATATTTATTTCTTCTTTGAATTATAGGCTATCTTTATAATGATATAGGTTTTACAATATTCCTAAAACTTGGTGAGACGTTATTTAAATGCAAACATTAGTTCTATACTTTTCACCAAATAATGAATGATGGCGTTTAGAAATTAGTTCAGAATAAGGCATGTTTCAAAATGAAAGTAGCTTAAGCCATGACATCCACTGTCTCAGAAATGTCATGACCTCTTCCAAGTTGGGAAATATATTTGTTGCGAGACTTGAATGGATGTGAAATAACAGTAATGTTATGACTGGGGCATAGATTGTTTTTAAGCCCATTGTCCTGGAAATGCCTGAGACATAGCAAGAAGGCTTAATATCCAAAAACATCAAGACTGAGTTTCATGAGAAGAATCTGGAGAACAGCTTTACCAGTGGAAAATAAAAATTAGACTCATTCAGCTCTTCTGCCTCAATTATTATTCCAAACCAAAAAGTACCCAAGTTGATTTCCTCTGCAAGCTTTCTGATACTGAATACTTCTAACCTCCAAATGGCTTGGGGAACTCCAAAAAACTCCTAAAATGTACACAGAAGAACAGATTGATAGTGCATTCCATTGACTGAATTGCTCATCAATGAATGCAAATATAGAAGGAGCTCCATTTCAAATATTAAGGGGCAAGGCAGAACAGATTTGAGGGTCCAAGTCATATCCTAAATATTATCTCCATTCTTTCTACTGTAGAGACATGACTACATATTTAAATCCTTCTAGTGAATCCACATAAAGGTCAATTCTAATATATTTTAAGTTTATAAAATAACTACTTCTAATTTATATTCTTCCTTCTTCCTTTGAGTTCAGCCAATTGTTCATCTCTACCCAATAAGCCAAAGATTATTCAAAACTCAAAAGTGAAGAATACACCATTCTAGGTCATTAGTAATTCTGTACTGAAAATCTGGTTTAGTTATTTCTCATCTCAAGATCCCTTATACCTTTGAATTAAAGTATATTCCTCTGAATGATAAAATTATAAAAGTACATAATGTTTTTTTTATATGTATATATATATTTTTTAAAGGTGTTTAGATTACCTAAATATTACCTAGGGAGTACATAATGTTTTGTCTGGCTCAGAATCATAGGGAAAATCACATGATTCAGAAAGTTACGTATAGAGATTACAAATTTTATCTTACATGATTCTTTCCCTATCTCTTAAAAAATTTTGTGATGCCATGGCCAGTGGAAAAAAGATACTGAATAAATTGACCTGAACTTCTAGATGCTTGCTTTTTTTCCACACTTCCTGGGATGCCCTATGCAACGAACTTTCCTCCAACAAATAAAATACAGCTGAAAATGTACCTCTTCAAATCATATAGAATCAAAAGAAACTATTAACTGATACTGCAGAATAACAGTAGAAAAGTGAGAATCAATGTTTATAAGGGGGGAAAGGGAAGGCAAGATAATTTTAAATTGACATTTTTTCCAGTTAAGTTCCTAAAAATCATATGAGATTTTATTTTCCTCTGCATTTCTACATCTAACATTTCACATGGAAAAGTTATGACAATAAATGGGGGAGGAAGTAAATAGAAATATCAGACATTCCATAGGCAAGTTTGTCATCACTGACTTTTCTTGCATTATTTTCATTTGTGAACAAAATGATTCAGAGAGGTTGGGGGGAAAAGTCTTATTAGTAGTGCTTACTTGAAGTGAACTTTCTATATATTTGAAATTCGCTCAAACCTAGAAATTACTGTATCACCAGTATAATAAAAGAACATAGCCCAAGATTTTCAGGTCTGGCTTTAAACCTAACCTAACAGTTTTATATATGTCTTAGATTTAATTCTACTCTTTTAGTCTTTAGTAGGCAGCTCTTGCTTTCATGTGAGAAATGTTTAATATCAATAGTCACCATTTATTAAAAATTTGCCATTGACCATTTATTGCTCTAAATGAACAATATACCTATATAGAAAGATATATAGGTACAGATATAGGGATATAGATATATTTATAGATACATAGATTGATATAGATCACTTGGATATCTACGTATATATAGTGATAGATATATGTTACTTATATATGTGGTTCAAAGGCCACACTATGAAATCTGGCTTCTCATTTTTATTTTAACATTTCGAGTGCTTAGCACATAGTAGACTTCTAAGAATATTTGTGAAGAGGTGGAGGAATGGAGAAGCAGAACTGCAAAGGCATGAGAATTTGAATCATGGTTCTCTGACTATAAATCTGAAGTGACCATAAAAACTTTTACCACCTAGGTATAAACCATTAACTTCTGCTGGCTTTCAACAGTGAGATGAATTTAAACAATTTCTCTGTTATTAATGAGGGCTTATTCAGTGATACAGATAGAAGGAGCCAAATTTAAATTATCTCTGAAACCCTCGATTTGTGGCAATAAAAATTAAGAAGTATGCAGCGGTAATGAAAAACATTCATTAGCAGAAAAATAAAACAACACCTTAGAATCTAGGTCGCCTCAATTTTCTTTAAAAGTTGATGCCTCGACTAGAATGTTAGTCCAATGAAGAACTAATTCCTGAAAATCCCCCTTTTAGTGATATCCAAGAAAGGGTTTAGATATAAATTTCTAACAGAAAAAAGATGCATATAGAGTATCACTTCAAGATTCTGTCTTGGATTTTTCTAAGTTAGATTTTTTTGGTATAAAAAAATGCTCAAAATATAGCCCTCCAAGATATGTTTGTATAGCAAACAATTATGTCTGTTCTGTCCCTTAATCCTGGAACTCAATATTTTGGTTCAAAAGAAAACCAGTTTATGAAGCTAAGCCTGAAACAAGATTCACCAGCTGGGGCTGCAATTTCAAATTATTTACATATAGTGAGACATGACTTTTCCTGAAAATAAATTTTGAACTTCAAATAGCTTCATATAGCTGAGATCTGCTTTATGACCTTGTCTCTCAAGAATGGAGAGACTGGATCAAAATCAGCCTTGGGATTCCTCTGTTGAGAGATTGTGTAGGATACGTATTTCTATGGTGTCCTGGAAAAACCACAGTGAATACGGCACTCTCTAGAATCAGCTTGAAGCTATTGTTTCTCTATAACTTAAAAAGGCAATGGCAAATTATTTTTGTGATGTTTTTGACAGTTTTGAAAGAAAGTTCATTTTCTTAGGACCATGAAGAAATTAGAATGGGACTAAAAGAATAAAACATAGTCTCTATTTTTTTCTAGTAGCTGCCACCCACCATTTTTTTAAGTTATGGAAATTCACAAGCCCGGTAATTATATTATTTTAGATAATTTCTGTCATCGTGGCAGAATAACAATTGAGTAGATATAATTTTAGTCACCAGCTGGCACTTTCACTTGCATGTTGACAGATACCTGTTTGGAATGAATTGACAGATTGCTAAAATGTTGGGGTTTTTTTCGGTTATCTCTTAATTTGACTTTAAAAATAGATATAAAAGTGAGTGATAAAGATTACTTTAGAAAACTGAGAATACCTTCTCTACTAGCAAAAAAGATGCATGATAATTAACCCTTTGTTGTGCCCTGTTTTCAGATAGGACTGTTAACTTCTAAAGGGCAGGTCTCCTCTTCATTTTTGTCATATCTGTTTAGCATGTGTCACATAGGTGCTAAGTGCCTGTTGAATTAAACAGGTGTTAGGATAACCAAAAAACTTTGGATCATTGAAGAAGCGTGATGGAAATATTCAGATATAGGGATTCTGATAGCTTAAGTCTTTAATGACTATTGGACTCTGCAACTTGAGAAGCTCATGTCAGTAGAGTTACTCATTTTCGCTGCTTGGCAATGCATCTGTATTTGTGATATGCAGCAGCGCAGTGTTGCTTCTATTCTTCCTTTAATCGTTCCCTTTAGAGTCTATAATGGAGTCCCACTAAGACCTGAAGCTCTTCTTTTTAACCCGAAATCTAAAATATCAGCACAATTATCAAATTCTTCTAATTGGATATAAACAAATGAAAGTGGTGTCCATAATATTTTTCAAACCTAATCTGATGGAGCATGGTAATCTCTCTTGCTTACCTGAGATCATTTCCATTCTATAACACAGATTTTTAATGACAATTTTATTACAGATACATTTTCCCTGACTCCCAAGGGTAATCATACCTCTCTCAGATTTTACTTATAGCCCACTTAATACTGACATTTCTGGAAGTGTGGAATTAAGAAAAGAGAGGCAAGAGAAGGGCACCCAGATAATGATTAAAGTGATAATTTTACATAAGTATGCAAAGTAGGCAAATGAAAATTTTGCTTTGTGCTTAATGCTGTATCCATGACTTATGAGTCACTCAGTGATCTCACCATCTAGAAAGGCACAGGTAAGTGAGCATGAGATTCTGAGTAACATTTACTGAGCAAATGATACGTGCCAGGTACAGTTCCAAGTAGCCCACGCACTACCTCATTTGATTTTCATTGCAAACCTGTGAGACAAATACTCGTGTTATCAGCACTTCACAGATGAGGAAAAGGAGGCACAGCAACTTTACCTTTTCTGCCAAAGGACACACAACTGTTAAGTGGAGAAGCTAGAATGCCAAAAGGCTGCAGGCCGAAACACTGTGCTGTACTGCCTCAAAAAGGAGGCATTCTGTCTTGCTGCTAATTGCCATAATGTCTCTCATCTTGTGCCTGAAATATCCCATTTGCAATCCTATCCCTTTCCTTTGACTGGTTTCATACTCAGACTTCTATAAAGCTTTTCCTCCTCCACTCAAGCAGAGCTGATAGCTGGTCCTTTCTTCACCACTGAACCCAACGTATGTCTCCACTGTAAAATTTAGAGCACTGCTTTGCAATTGTTCTTTTATACTTTTATCTTCATTCTCACTAGACTTTAAGCTCTTTAAGGGTAGAGTTCACATTTCACCTGGTTCCTAATCACCAGCATTTAGCAGAGGTCTGTTCAAAAAATTTTGGTGAATGAATGTCAAATAATCCCAGGACATTCAACACCTACGCAAGACTACACCTGCCAGTGATCTTCGCAAACTCCTTTAGAAAAATCTTGAGTTTCACAGTCTCTGATGAAAATCAGGAGAATTAAAATTCTGGGAGTGTTTTTGCAAATTGTTACCCACATTTTATCTGGTTTCTTTGATACTTCCAAAAGTGAAATAAAATATTTAGTATCAGTAAATGATCCTTTAGCTTAAGGAATTTTTCGGGGATCCTGGGGACCATACTCCATATCATATTACATGCTATTCAGGTGGATGTTTCCACTCCGATGTGCTTAATGCAAAAATATTATCAAGTGCCTATCTTAGTTAATGCATTCATTTAAAAAATAACTTTATTTACATCCAATTCACCTATGATAGCATTCATTTTTTAAAGACTGAAATTTACTGGTGTTTACTATATTCACAGATTTGTACAACCAATGCCACTAAGTTTAGAAAATCTTCATCTCCCTCCAAAGTAATCTTGCCTAATACAAGTTCATGAAGACTTAAGCTCATGTTTTCTTCCAAGAGTTTTATAGTCTTTACATATCTCTTAGATTTATGTCTAAGACTCATTTTCACTTAATTTTTGTATATGATATGAGGTAGGGGTCCATTTCATTCTAGTTGTCCTTGAATCTTTTGTTGAAAAGATTATTCCTTCTCTTGAATGAATTGTCTTGGCATCCTTGTCAAGAATCAATTTACTACAAATGAATGGGTACATTTCAGGACTCTAAATTCTATTCCATTGTTCTATAGATCTATCCTTATGTCAGTACTATACTGTCTTGATTATTGTATCTTTGAGATAACTTGTGAAGTCATTTTCCTGATTATCTTATTGTCGGCCATTCTGAGTCCCTCATATTTCCATGTAAATATTAGAAAAAGTGAATCAATTTCTGCAACCATGAATATGGTATGTCTTCAATTTCTTTCAAAAATATTATATAGTTTTCAGAAAAGTATAAAGGTCTTGAGGTTCTTTTGTTAACTTTATTTCTAAGAATTTTATTTATTCTGATGCTATTGAAATGGACTTGTTTTCTTAATTTCAATTTTAGATTGTTCATTGCAAGTGTATGAAAATACAATTGATTTTTGTATTTTGATCTTGTGTCCTGAAACTTTACTGAGCTCATTTATTACTTATAATATTGTTTTTAGTAAATTCCTTAGGATTTTCTATATTCAGCATCATATCATCTGCATATATAGTTTTCTTCTTTCTTTCCATCTGGATTCTTTTTATTTTTTTTTCTTGCCTAATTGTGATGGCTAGAACCTCCAGGAAAGTATTTGATATTTTAAAATTATTTTCCTGCTTTACTGAGACTATCATGCAGATTTTGTTCTTTATAATATTAATATAATATTATAGTTGTTGAATTTTGAATGTTAAACCAACTTTGAATCCCACTTTTTCATGGTGTATAATTCATTTAATATGCTGCTGACTAATGGTTTGTAGTATTTTGTTGAAGATTTTTGTCTACATATTTATAAAGGGTATTGGTCTCCAGTTTTTCTTTCTTGTTATATAATCATCTGGTTTTGCTATCATGATAACACAGTTCATCGAATTAGTGCAGCATTATTCCCTCTGCTTCTATTTCTCAACAGAGTTTGTGAAGGATTAATGTGAATTCTTCTTTATACATAGTATAGTTCACAAATGAAGCCATCCACATTTCAAATTTTCTTTCTTTGTGGAAAGTTTTTTGGTTATTAATTTTATCTCTTTACTTGTTATAGGCCTATTCAGGTTTTCTATTTCCTCTTCAGTCAGTTTCAGTTGTTTGTATCATTCTATTCATTTGTCCTTTTCATCTAAGTCATCAAATTTATGGGGGCACAATTGTTCACAATAATCATTAAGGAACCCTTTTTTATTTCTGTAGGGTCAGTGGTGATGTCTCCTCTTTCATTCTTGATTTTAGTAGTTTGAGTTTTCTCTCATTCATTTCTTAGTCAATTTAGCCAAAGATTTGTTAATTTTGTTGATCTTGTCAAAGAAACAAATTTGGTCTCATTGATTTTCTTTATTGTTTTTCTTTTCTTTGTATCATTTATTTTCACTCTAATCTATACTGTTTTCTTTCTTCTGCTTAACTAGGCTTAGTTTGCTCTCCTTTTTCTACTTTCTTAATGGAGTAGGTAAAGTAACTGATATGAGATCTTTCTTATTTTTTAATTTATGTACTTACAGCTGTAAATTTTCCTCTAAATCCTGCTTTGTCTGTATGCCATAATGTTGTGTTTTCATTTTCATTCATAAAAAAATACTTTCTACTTTGTCTGATATTAGTATAACCACACTAGTTGTCTTTTGGTTATGTTTTGCATAATATATATTATTCTATCTTTTACTTTCAGCTTATTAGAATCTATAGTGTGTCTCTTGAAAACAGGATAGAAGTTTATTTTTTAATCTATTCATCCAATATCTGCCATTTAATTGGAGAATTTAGTCAATTGACATATAATATAGTTGCTTGTAAGGTAGGATTTATATCTGCCATTTTGCTATTTGTTTTCCATATGTTTTATATTTTTGATTCTATATTATTTCCTTATTGGCTTCTTTTATGTTAAATAAATATTTTCTAGTATACCATTTTAATTTCCTTGCTGTTTCTTTTGCTATGGTTTTAAAAAATATTTTCTAAGTGATTTGCCTGGCAATTGTAACTAGCAAATTAACTTATAACAATCTAGCTTGATTTAACACCAATTTAATTTCAACAGCATACAAAAAAAAATCCTCCAATATAACCCCATTCCCTCCCCCTCATTTGAGCTGTTATTGTCATATATATTAAGTATTTATACATTGTAAAACCATCAGCACAGTTTGATAATTATTGATTTATCTAAGCATCCTAAAAATCAAATAGGAGATATAAGTGTTATCCAGTCCCTGAGATTCTATTTTTTTTGGATAATCTCAATTAGCTTATCTTCAAGTTCACTTTTTGTTTCTTCTGCCAGCTCAAATATTGTTTTGAAGTCATTTAAACTTATTGTATGTTTGAAATGCAGCATTCCTAATTAGTTTTTCTTTTTAAAATAAATTATTTCTATTGTTCTCATAATCTCCTTTAATTCTTTAAATATGGTTTCCTTTAGTTTTTAAAATATATTTATAATAACTTTAAATTCTTTGCTAGTAAACCCAAAGCTGGGCTTTCTCTGAGATTTTTTTCTATTTGCTGCTCCTTTACCTGCATATGGGCCATAAGTTTCTATTTCTTTGCCTTTTGTAACTGCTGATTACAGCAATTTCACTTTTACTGCAATAGATTCTTTAGCTTATTTCCATTCCTTTACTTGAAGTTGTAGTTGTTATCTTATGTTAAGAGAGTGATCTGTAACACTACTCAGTAACAACTCTACCTCCCCTTGTTTGAATCCCATAAAAACCCTAAGCTCTTTAGACTCCAGGAGACAGATTTGAGATTTCTCCTCTCTCCTAGTCTGTCTGTCATAAAATAAAACTCTTTCTTAATCTCAAAATCCTGTAACAGGTTTGACTCCTTTGCACAAGCCCTCTGTTCAGTAATAATGACTCACAGTTATTAAGTTGAAAAATGGAAATTTAATAATATAATGCAGCAACTATGGCTATCAGAACTACCTCAACATATTTTATTGTTGCTGTTTGTTTTTATATTGTGAATTTCTGAACTAATTCTGTAAAGTTTGTAATTTTTGTCACATGTGGCCACTGGAGACTCTTCTCTGTTAGCCTGATGATTAGCTAATGTTTGGACAGATATTTTCTTTTTTTTTTTTTTTAAGGAGAAAGAGCCTTTTATGTTTATTTATTTATCCTGCCCCCCACCCACACCCCATTGTTTGTGGTTGCTGTCTGCTCTCTGTGTCTGCTCATCTTCTCTTTAGGAGGCACTGGGAACTGAACTCGGGACCTCCCATGTGGAAGAGAGGTGCTCAATCACCTGAACCACCTCAGCTCCCAGATTAGTTGTCTCTCATTGTCTTTCCTCTTTGTGTCTCTTTTGTTGCATCATCTCATTGTATCAGCTCACCACACCTGCCCGCTACACCAGCTTGCCTTCTCCAGGAGGCACTGGGAACTGAACCCTGGACCTCCCATGTGGTAGGCAGAAGCCCAATTGCTTGAGCCACATCCGTTTTCCAACAGATATTTTCTTAAATGGTTTGAACTAATAAATACCAGCTTTTGTTGAGGGTTTCTGTGGGTGTATTGGGACATGTCTCCAATATTTTAGCAGTTGAACTCTGCCTTTGACATCATTTCCTTCTAGACCAAGGCCACAAAATAAGACATGGGCAAGAAATTAGAGTCTTCTAGATTCCCAGGAATATGTCAAAGATTTGCAAAGTCCCCTTTGAGCATCTCATTGTCAAGTTTTTAAGTTTTTTTGGTCAGCTTCATGTTTGTTTCAACAAGCATCACTGCTGCAGGCAGCTGTAATATTAAACAATTGCCCCTCATTGTTTTGACAAAAATGTCCTAGGGATAGGACTATTTGTACAGAGAGACTCCTGAGTCAGGTCAAATAAGGACAAGCTCTGAAAATGGGGCATTTCCAGGGAGCTACCAGTCAGGTCACTTAGTGACAGTGCTCTGGGGATTGGGCTTTTTGGGGAACTTCAAACCTGTCCTCCCCTTCCAGTGGCTGTTTGACTGCTGAATTTTACAGCCATTGTCATTGTGTAGCTATTGTTTTTTAAGGCTACCACAGAAGTAGTGAGAAGGATATGTGAATAGAACAAGTGAAAAATGCTAAAAAGCTTGCTGTGCTTAGGAGAGTCAGCCAATTTTCTTGAATAAATCTTCCCTATATTGTTGTAAGCCTCTGGTTAATTTCCAAATTTCTTAAAAAGTTTATTTTGACAATTTTTGTCAGTGTTCTTGTGATTTTGTGAAGGAGTAGATTTTCGGAAGTCCTTACTCTGAAATTCTGGAGGTAGTTCTGGTTAATGTACTCTTTTAAGTATATTAAATCAGTGTACATTATCCAGAAGTTTTTTTCCTACTTTTGGGGGAAATTTTATTAAATAACACCTCCCTCACAGAATTATTTACCTTACAACTTAGCTTAATTAAAATCCAAAAGGCCTTGGGAGCAGTACGTTATTTTCAACCTGTTAGGAATATGTTTGATTCTTTCTTGAGAATATATTTTAGTCGTTGTTGCCTGTGATGTGGAATCAACAAGAAAAGGAAAAGGGGATGCCAAGATTCCTGAGGACAAATTCCTGACTACCCCAGTCTACCATATAGTTGTAGCCTGGGGCATTATATATATTTACAGGGCAATAGCAGTTTGCCAGAATTTGCATTTTTTAAAGCGTATTAGGCTAGTCTTTTAATATATAATCTAAAGAAATTTCCTTCAGTGTTTCTTGAGTCTTTGTCCCCTTAAAATATTTTTTCACTGAAATTGGGCATCTAAATCTAAAAATGGTATGACTACAATTTCCCTTTAATATGATAGGTGATGGAATGCCAGAGTAGGAGCCATTTTCGATATGTTGAAGAACAGGGCTCTGAAGAGGAATATCAACCCAACTAGCTTTCTGTGTCAGCACACTTTAGGGGGACCGTAACAGGTATTTAATACATTTTACAATATTGGAGGGTATTGCAATGTTGAATGGAAAGTAGACCCTTTGGGCATTGGTGTTTCAGGTTCTGTTTACTTATTTGTTTATTTTATATAAGTTTCCATTTAAACCTTCTGAGAACAGAAACCATCTAACTCCACACTCAGTCTAGAAAGTGAGAATTAAAACTACACCTCATCATCCCCTTTAACAAAACTTTGCTGCTTCATTGTCTTCATTAGCATGTGTTTTGTTTTTCCAGTAGCCTTCTGCCAAAGAAAATGTCTTGACTTTTCCTCACAGGAACTCCAGAAAACCCA
>JAQZBX010092771.1:0-12221 GCA_029593785.1 Cabassous unicinctus
AATAGGCTGATAAAATTGTTGTGCATTTTTATGTGATAAACCATGGGGAATGACTCCCCTAAAATTTGTCCCAAATTTGCACTCCTATAAACAGTAAGTGAGGTGAGCTGTTTTCGTTATCATTACCTACACCAAATGTTATCATACTTTTATCAAAAAAATTTTCAATCTAGCAGATTATAAACAGTATTTTATTTTGCATTTCTCTAATTGCAGTTCCCTAATTAAGGATCTCTTCATAAATTGAAATTTTGGTAATTTTTAAAAATTTAAACAGTATAAAAATTTCATTTGATATCATTTATTTGTGTTGTCACTTTCAACTTGATTTTTGAGTTATTAACATAATAAAGAAAGTATGCCTTTGTCTCTCAAATGTGTTGTAACCATATTTTCAAGGTTTTGCATTTGTATTTTGTTTTTATATTTTTGAAGAATAAATATGGTAATTCATAGAGAGCAACCTTTCTGGATTTGTAGTCAAGTTGAAACTCAAGAAATATTTCATTTTTTACTGATACCTCTCGCTTAAAGTCATAGTGAATATATATAATGTATTCTATAAGATGAAAACTGTTGAAAAACCCCAGGTATGTCCTAATGCTTTACAGGAGTTTATTTTCTGCATCACAAAAGCTTAAGTTGAAAACCCAAAATACATTCCTCATTAGTAGCAAGTTAATGCCATTTCCTTATTATATCCTCAGTGTCCCCCTGTGTCTTAAAATCTATTATGGGACTTAGAGATAAAATGGAAATGGGAAAATTTTAAATATGAATAACATCATAACTTACAAAAATAAAGTTTAATAGCACTAGTTGAATTTACACATAGAAACAACAAGGAAATTATGAGATTGGGTGTGAAAGGAAAGAGACAAATCTATTCCAATTAATAGAGAATAATAAATATTCATGCTGTTTAGATACATGAATGGGTCTTCACTGCACTACTTTTCAGGCACTATTAGTGAGGAATTGTTTAGAAATGACAGCTTTGAAAGTGTTTCTCTGATTGCTTGTTTTTTTGTGAATGTGTGTGGTTGTTGCTGTTGATGGTTGATATTGACAAAAATAGTTTAAAAAATTTACTCAAGGTCTTTATGGTCTTAGCTCTTATATTTAGATCTTTGATACATCTTGAGCTGATTTTTGTGTAAGGTGTGAGATGGTGTTCCTCTCTCATTCTTTTGGATATGGATATCTAGTTCTCCAAGCACCATTTGTTGAAGAGGCCATTTTTCTCCCAACTGAGTTGGCTTGGTGGCCTTGTCAAATATCAGATGACTGTATATCCAAGGATCTATAGTGGAACTCTCAACTCAGTTCAATTGGTCCTTATGTCTATCCTTGTGTCAATACCATGCAGTTTTGACCACTGTAGCTTTGTAGTATGCTTTAAAGTCAGGTACTGTGATACCTCCAACTTCATTTTTCTTTTTCAATAAGTCTTTGGCAATTCAGGGCCTCTTGCCCTTCCAAATAAATTTTGTAGTTAGTTTTTCCAATTCATTAAAAAATGCAGTGTTGATTTTTATTGGGATTGCATTAAATCTGTAGACTACTTTAGGTTAGATAGACCTCTTCATGATGTTTTGTCTTCCTATCCATGAACAGGGAATATTTTTCCATTTATTTAAGTCTTCTTTGAATTCCTTTAAGAGTGTTGCGTAGTTTTCATTTTTAAAATATCCCAATCTTTTAATTTTGTATTATTTTAGTTTTTTAAAAATTTTTAATGTAATTTATCTCTTACATTTAAACTTATTATAATTATTTCATTTTCTTATTAATTGTATTCAGCTATTTTAATGGCTTCATCTTTGAAGAAACTTTGGGTCACAGAAGGATTACAACTAGGTTAGGATATGATCATTGGTGCGGGGTGTCAGGGATGGGAGATGCATGGAAGGAATTTCACCTGAGCATAAATATAAGGTGTATAAAAATGTTGAAATGTTCAAATTTTCACGCGGCATTGTCACAGTGGGTGGAGAATACACTCAATAAATGAGAGAACACTGAATTCCCATCCTGGAGAGCTCTTCCATATTTTCTAAGGGAGCAGCCACAGTCCCCCAAGTGCAGGAGCAGTGACTGGCGAAGGATGGGCCATTGATATTGATTACTAGCCTTATGAGTCTTTGCTCTTGAAACTGAAACTTAGCCTATTGTTATTCAGTGCCAAAGATTGGCTCCTGAGAGCCACCTTGTTGCTCAAATGTGGCCATTCTCTAAGCCAAACTCAGCATATGAATGCATTACCTTCCTCCCAGTGTGGGACATGACTCCTGGGGATGAGCCTCCCTGGCACTGAGGGATTGCTACCAAGTGCCAACTGGCATTCTGACTGGAAAAAGACCTTGAATAAAAGGGAGAAAAAGGTAAAAATAAATGAGTTTATATGGCTAAGAGACTTCAAAATGTGCCGGGGGGTTATCCCAGACGTAACGCTTTCACATATATCAGTAGGATCTCATAGAATTCCAAAGTGGATATCACCCCAAATAGTGGAGCTCTTGAGGGCTCTGGAGACACCCAGGTCCTATGTCCTGGAGGATAGTTTCAGAGTTTGGTGCCTTGCCAGTGGGCCCTACTTTGGAGTTTGAGCTCCTGAGAATGACAAAGTTGGACTCAGCTAAGACTTCCCTGAACATGGCTCATCTGTCCCTTCTATTCAAACCTATACTTGGTGCTGGAGTTTGTAGGTGTACATCCAGAGACTTTAGTCATTGGGCTGTCCATGTGCCAGCTGGGCCCAGAACCTCAGTGGAGCAGCAACTCCTACTCTACAGCTCATTGGACTCACCCAGGACAAATGGCAGGGAGATGATGATGGACAATGGCCATCCCAGGTAATGGAGAGGGTCTGCAGCTGTTGGCAGGATAATCCCATCCATCTTCCCCATGAGATATAAACCCCCTCTCATTTGGAGGTGGAGTGGACATTACCATCCCAGACTCCTCAGGATTGGGGGAAGAACTATGGAATAGAGTGGACTTACTGGTATTCTGCTATTGACTTATTGTGATTCAAGCAGTGGAAGGAATTACAACATTGATGTGGAGCCAGCTGCCACTGGAGGCTTTGGGGGCAGGGAGAGAGAAAACCAGTTTTAATACAGGGGCTTTTTTGGGACTTGGAAATTGTCCTGAGTGACATTGCAATGTCATATATAGGCCATTTTATATCATCATATAACATGCCTAACTGTGTGGGAGGGAGTGTGGTCTACAATGCGAACTATGGTCCATGCTTATGGAAAAACCCCAGAATGTATTTATCAATTGCAATTAATGTGTCACACTAATGAAGGATGCTTTTGTGGGAGGTTGTGGGAGATGTGGGTACTGGGGCATATGGGAACCCCTATATTTTTTGTCTAACAATTATGTAATCTAAGTATCTTTCAAAAAAATTAAAAAAGGATAAATCTGAGCTAAAAAAAATTACCCAAACATTCTCTGGATATTAAAGGAATATAAAAGTACAGTGAGATAAATTATACTTAGGAAATTCTTATATTGGGGCAAATTATCTCTAGCATTGTCATTCATATTTTTATCCTCACATCCTTTAAGTTACATAGTAGAATAAGTCCCATTCTGGGTAGAAAAACCCCATTTTATCCAGAGCATAAAAATACCCAGAGAGGCAAATTATTTTCAGTTAGTCAGAGCTCAGTAACAGCATGAATTTTAGACTTAAAAGCATGAAAAGTCCTTGGTACAATGTTGCTGGTTTGAAGATGAAGCAAGCAACATGACTAGACAGGTTGCCTTAAAAAGATGAGAAAGGGTTCTGGCTGAGAGTCAACACTGAAATAAGAACTGCAGCTCTACATTCACAAGGATCTGCAGTCTTCTAACAACCTAAATGATCCTGGCAGTATATTCCTCTCCAAAGTCTCCTGATAAAAGCCCAGGCAGCCTGATACTTTGATTTTTGCCTTTTGAGGACATATGAAGTGGATCATCTGAGCTCACCTAAGACATCACCCTTCCTCAGTAACCTACAATATACTCATCACTCAATCTTTTATTTGTACTGCATGGGGTATGATAATAAATTCATTCTGAATGGAGGTCTCCTATTCAGCCAGGAGAGGGAATTTGTTGGCTTAAATTGCTGACTTCATGTTAAGCTGGAATATGTACTATTTATAATCTTTTGTTTATAGTAGGTAGCCTTTGCAGTAATACCAGGAAATAGGAAAATGTCCTATTAGCCATCTTAATATGCAGGCATATGCACATAGTTAAGGAATGTAGCTCAGGGTGGCAGGGTTCTATTTTATAAGCTCATTCTTCAAGCCATATCTCTTAATCACGTTCATTTTTTCATACCAGATTAATGATATATTCATGAGTAAGCAAGTTAAATCAATTATTTGACCATAATTTGCTTGCTGTATGGTGCTTTTCTACCCCCCCCCCAAAAAAAAAGCAACACACAACAAACTTGAAAATGAAGCACAATAGGATAAACCATTTCTGTGCTATAAAAATCTTTCTATCCTCCAAAAAAGGAAGACAATATCTGTTCACAGCTAGGTTGAATTCTGAAGAGTGAAATGGATTATTAAGGCACCTGTTTTTCCTTCCCTCTTAAGCTCCTTTTTTTCTCTTTTGTTTGTCTTCCCATAATTAATTGCACACGTATTGTTGAAAGGAATGTTGAGAGAAAAAGGAGTAGAAAAAATTGCAAAATGGGCAAGAGATAGAAGGAAGGAAGGAGAAACAGATGATATTGAATATAATATGTAAGAGGTTTTATCCAGTAATAGACTCTGAAACATGTTGTGTTATTGGTCATTTCCATCATATTAAACACTGGATTTGTCTGTCTTTTCGGTAGCCAAATCTCTTATTGAGATATTAAGAATGAAGTGAGAAGGGAACACATTTGTTGAGGATTACAAGGAGGCAAGAGGAAGCCTTTGGTTTTCCAATGATTGAAACGAAAATTTGAAGTTAAGGACTGATAGTCTACATCACTTGGCATCAAGGCTAAATTATGCATACCCTGGGTTCCTACCAACTTTAATAAAATGAAGACATGGGCTGCTAAGGGTTGACTTGGAGGCCATCACCCCACATCCCTTATTCTTACCTTTTACACAGTCCTTATTGCTTTTTTTTTTTTTTAATTATCCTTTTCCTCCCTTTTGTGTTTTATCTTTCCATTAATTAGTAGAGGTCTATTTAAAATGTGTTATATTGATTGAGTAAATAATCATATCTTGTTTACATTAAAATTTTGTGCCATTAAAATAATCTCCTAAATCTCATTGCTTAAAGACAGCAAACATCTATTTCAATCTAATGGGCAAGAGATGAAGATTTCATGTGAATTCCTTAGGGTCAGGATATTTGGCCATATTCTAGTCTTTTGGTTGTAGTTCTGGTCTGCTCATGTGCCTTAATCCTTAAATCCATTTATAAGGGGCAATCGATACCTGAAGTATATTCATTTCATGGTGAAGGGCATAAATTTCACAGTGGGCTGTTAAAAACTTCTCATGTTTCTGAAGACCACATTTTTGAATTTGTACACTGTTTCTTCTGCTAATATTTCATTGGTTAAGGTAAGTTACATGGGTGAGTGAAAACACCAGTGGGTAGGGAAAGTTTATATTCCCACAGGGAACCATGGGAAAGATAAGCAAGTTTTTCCCTGATAGTCCAGAGTTTTCCATGACCCAAAAGAAAATATTTGTTAAATGCAGAAAAGTCCCCAAGAGATGACTCAGTGAAAGAGGAGTTCTTGTCGCTAGAACAGAATAGTATCTTGCAGGGGCTTGACAATGGCAATATAGCAGTCAAAAGCTATGGACACCAAGATGAATATTTCCACACCTGGTAGGAAGTGGGAAGTGAAGAGCTGGTTCATACAGTTACTATAGGAAATGCTTTTTCTATCTGAAGCTAAGTCTCTGTTTTAGTCAGCTAAAGGGATGATGATGCAAAGTACCAGAAATATGTTGGCTTTTATAAAAGGTATTTATTTGGGGTAAAAGTTTACAGTTACAAAGCCCTTAAGAGTCCAACTCAAGGTTGCTTTTTCACTGAAGTCAGTTGCCACGTGTTGAAGCAAGATGATCACTGATCTCTGCAAGGGTTTGGCATCCCTCTCCAGGCTTGTCTCTCAGGGTTTCCTATATCAGTCTCAGCTGTCTTCACATGGTCAGCTGTAAGCTGTCAGGCAAATGATCCACCTCTCCCCAAAGCTTTAGCTGTTTGAACCTTCTCCTTTCTTTCACATGGCAGGTAGGATTGAAATGACAATGTTCTCTCCCCTGGTGTCTATGGAACTCTCTCTCTTCCTGCATGAATGTTCATTTATATCAGCCTGCCAAGGTGGTGGGTACTCAACCCTGAAACATGCCCTACTGACATGTTCTAATCAGAGCCCTAATCTTTTATCAAGTAAACATAAAACCTTTGAATTTAATACAACCAAAGTGTATCACACCCAGAGGAACAGACCTGTTTACAAACATAATTTTTCTCTTTTTGGAGGATTCATAAATAATATCAAACTGCCACCATCTGTAATTAGATGGGAAACCACAGTGGAGGTGTAGAAGAGGTCCAAGAGGGAGAGGTGGCAGAGACGGTAGTACATTGGTTGTTAAATTAAATGGCTGCAGGTGACAGTAAGATTATGCAGTTCCCCTTAAGACTGCTGTGTAACAGAGCAGGAACAAGAAACAGAAAAGTAGCTCTTTGCTTATTCTCTCATAGATCCAAGAAGACAAATTCAGTGACATTGTTCTGATGTTGCATCAGGTTAAGGTGCATCCAGCATTCACAATATCAATTTAAATATTCAGAAATGATTTAAAGATAATTTTAAAGATATAATAGCATTTTTAAACATTTGAATAGATTTATAAATTGAATTATAATCTATATCATAGTACATTGATTAAAGTATTAACCTTTTAAACACTTTCTAGATTAAAGGCAGCATTATAATGCCAAATGGTGTTTTAATGAAAGTATAATATACTCCTTGCACTTTTATAAATATTTTAATGTATTTAACTCCCATATCAACCCCTTGCCTATGTACATGCCATTGTTATGCTTATTTTACATATGGGGTAATAGAGGCATAAGAGGGTTCACTAATTACAACAATATAATTCTTAATTACATTAAGATGTTAAATAGCAGACCTAAAATATAAGACCATGTCTAATGCCAGATTACAAGTGCTTCACAGCTATGGGACATTATCCACAACCAAATGGATTTGCAATTGTTTTTCATCTTTGTAAACATAAATAGGTTTCTCCATTTCTGTCAATAACTACCTATATAAATTTAGGCTGCTCCCTCCCTTATTCTATGTGACATAAACTATCAAATTCTTAATCTTATACTAGTTTTCACATATCCACTTAAATATTTATTCTTAAAATATAAAATCAAGACATCTTAATTGTAATAGAGAAATAGTCTGAATTAGCTACAGTTAGTTTCAGTGCATCTTCTTCTTGGCATGTTTGACTGAGGTCCATTCAGGTCATGAAAAAATTGGAAATAAAGAATCATAAGCAGTTATTTCTGGGTATCTGAATATAGGAAACACCATGTTATTATATAAAATTTCATCTTTATTCAAATTAGGATAAAGGCACAGTTTAGAGGATGCTTTTAACACTTTAAGACACTTCAGGGGCTCATTGTTTTCTCTTGCCATTTTGAAGGAATTAATGAGATTAAAGAATAACCTGCATATTGAAACACACATTTAGAAAAGTGTATATATTCAGATATAGTGTTTCTGGGGGTTGGAGGGAGGGAGTTAATACATTTACATTGAAGCCATCACATTTACCCCAATGCAAATGTCCTATGCAAATAATGTCATGCCCAAATTACTTTTATCTTTGATGAAATTGTTATTGTTGTTCTTGTTTTATAATGGCATCAGTGAGAGTACAATATGATGTATTCTAAGAATCATGAGGAAAGCATTCAGTCTTGCTAATTCCTAAATTGGTAGCACTGGACAATTCATTTTCTCTGAGCCTTCTTCTTTTAGAGTCAAACAGAACAGATGATGCTGCTGGATGCATTTAACATATGCCAAGAGAAAAGAAAATGAAACTCGTACAAAGACTAGTATATAAAGGGTTTATGATTCTAACTTAATTCAGCCCAGAAAACAGTTTTGAACATGTTTTGGAGAGGAACACACTGTTGTGTAAGGAGTAAACATCAGCATTTTTATCAGTTAATTTGTTTTATCTCTTGTGAGTTTTTTGTTCTGCCACAGTGGAAGTATTCATGTTATAAGGAAAAAACATTAGAGTTCATACAAATTTATTCTGAAATCAAAATACAACCTAACAAATTAATTCTTTATAAATTAAGAATATCCACACCTATTCCCTGTGTTTGTGGAAGAATCGGATAAGTTAAAGAACATAAAGAGATCTACAGATAAATTTTCATTAAAACTGTAGAACTAAACTGTAGAAAACCTAAAGGATTGAAATTATTGAATGTTCAAATCTAGATTTAGAATATTTCCCTAACATGGTGCATCCTCAGCATCTCTTAACATTTGCATCAATTCTTGCTCTACATGACAACCGGATGGGTAAACACAGACCCATATAAAAAATATCCTTCAAAGCAGTGCCCATTGAATTTCTAGTAGGATTCCTTGAAAAATTTAACTCATGCTGAAATATTTACCCAGATCCATCCTCAAATAATTTCACTCTTAGTCTTCTAATCATAAAATTTTCTTGTGCTCTTACAAATCCATTTTCCCTCCCTCCCTCCCTCCCTCACACACACACACACACACACACACACACTTGTGTATATGCATACATGCATAGATACAAAGGGTTTTTGGAGATAACAATTTTGGGTTAACATTTTCAGATACCATACAATTAAGTAATCTCTTCCAAAATACCTCCTTTAAAATATGAAACCCTGGAGAAAGTCTCTTTGAGGAATTATTTGAAATGATGTGTCAATTGTATTTTGAAAGGAAGACAAAAACATTAAAGTAAGACTCTTGAGAAATGGCATTTATGATTAATGTTGTGAATGTATTTGTGTAATGTAAAGACCCATCAAGGACAAATTTATCTTTCTTTTTCCATTTTCTGTAAGTACTTATCACCTCTTAGATAATAATCATAATAACATTTCTCAAAGGGAAAGTCATCTTTGTACAGCTTATCTTTGTACAGTCAACGTCTCCTGGGAACTCATCAATTATTAGATGGATTTAGAATAAAGTGTTTAAATACCGTATATGAAGGAAGGAAAATATTTAGATGACTTATATACACTGACTCTGACTTATACTAGCACTTAATATTTTATCTTCAATATAATATGAAGCAAATTCACCACAACCTGATGAAACATATATTGTTATCCTTGTTTTGAAAATAATGAAACTAAAGACAAAGGTTACACAAAAACTTATGGTAAGTCCTATATCTAAAACAAAATTGTATGATTCCAAAACTTATACCTGTTTTCACTATGCTTAAATTTCTTCTCTCAAATACAAATATAGCCTTTAAAAACTTACTTTTCCCTCAATTTACCATCCAGATTTTCTTGAATGATATCTATTAAAAATAAATGTAAGGTAAAATAATCTAGAAAAACTTAAACTGAAGCATTTAAATTAACTAAGATCAAATTTTATGTAAAATAGATTGTTGGAAATCCAATAAATTTTTCTCCATTATTCATATATACAAAAAAATATATAACATATACTAACCATAGTTACATGAGACTTTATATTTCTAAAAACATCGATAGATCTCCAGGCTAGATCCCTTTGCTTTTTTGTGACTTTGTTATGAAAGCAGCAAATACATGTGGAAAGCCTCTAACTGTTCCATGAATCTTCTATCCAATAAGAACATTTTAGGGAAACATTGTTGGGAACTCCTTGAGTTAAAAGGGCCAGAGGAAAAACCACCATGAGAATTTAGCATCAGTAAGTGTACATGTATGTTTAACTGCAAAAATTAAGCCAATGATATTAGCGTGGTTTAGAGATTGGTTTAAGGCTTCTACTTTTATTTTTATCTTCAGTATTATCAGATGAATAATTCAAGATTGCAATTATATTATATTACCGATGAAATGTTGTAGATGTCTGTTTCTCCATCTGTCTTCTCTCCTACAATAAATTCCTCACATACAGAAGCCACTGAGGTTTAACATGTCACTACTATATAATTACATACTTAATAAATTCTCAATTGGATCAATACATTGGGGTTCAGAAAACATTAATATTTTCCCCATCAACATAGAATTTTTGCGATTAGGATGCATATTTGGAAATAGTATGTATCATTTTATTACACATATTTGAAGCTCTGAAGCCATGAATACTGTCTCATTTTTGTTTTTAAACAAAATATTTTGCATTACTAGGTAACATCTATCATTAGGGTACTAATAGAATTAGAAAAATACCTTAGCATATTATCAATTTTTTTCTTAATTTAGTTTAGTTTTTTTGCTATGTTTTTGTTTGCTGTTAGAGGAAGGACAGGTGGGGAATGAGAGTAGAACCTGGAGAAATTAAATTGAATATTTTATAGTCCTTAGTTCATAGCAGACATTCTCATGGGTCCATTCAAGTTCCTTCTTCTCTTTTATTTTATTTTTTCCCTTTTCACCCTCCATTTCCACTCTTCTTCACCCTACAAGGGTACCCATTATACACTAACAAATGCCAGGATTCATCTATTATTAAATCCCAGCTACTGCACACTACTTGTGGCTGTCTTACAGCTGGCCAAATATATTGAAAATAATCTTTTAAATACTTCTAAAAGTACAACATTTAATTCTGTCCTCTTTTGCTGTAAGACACTTACTATAGAAGTACTTATTTGTAGCCTTGATATATATATGAAGCAAATTTGGATAAGGTAAATGAAGAAACGAGTAAATTTACAAAGGTATATTTAATACACTTTCATCAATTATTGATAAGAAAGCAGGCATATGTTTAGTAAGGATATAAAAGATAGAAAAACACAATTAAACAGCATTTATACAGATATTTAGATATATTTAAGATTCTAATCTTACTTGTTTCTTCATTTACTTTATATGAATACATTACCTTCCCCCCAACGTGGGACATGACTCCCGGGGATGAGCCTCCCTGGCAACAAGGGATTAATACCAAGTGCCAACTGGCAACATGATTGGAAAAAGACCTTGAATAAAGGGGGGAAAAGGTAAAGAGAAATGAGTTCATGTGACTAAGAGACTTCAAAGAGAGTCGGGAGGTCATCCCAGCGGTAATGTTTATGCACACCTCAGTAGGATCTCAAAGAACACCAAAGTGGATATCACCCCATACAGAAGGGCTCCTAAGGGCTCTGGAGACACCCAGGTCCTATATAAGTGGGGATAGCCCCATAGATTGATGCCTTATTAGTGGGCTCTACTTTGGAATCTGTGCTCCTGAGAGTGATAGAGTTGTACTCAATAAGTCCTCCCTGCACATGGTCCATCAGTCCCTTCTATTCAAACATATATGTGATGCTGCAGTTTTTAGATGTACTTCCAGAGACTGGAGCCTCTGGCCTACCAATGTGCCAGCTGTGCCTGGAATCTTGGTGGAGCTGCAACTCCTACCCTACAGCTCATTGGACTCATCCAAGTCACCTGGCAAGGAGACGACGATGGGCAACTGCCATCCCAGGGAATGGAGAGGGCCTGCAGCTGCAGGCAGGTTAATTCCATCCACCATATCCATGGGATATAAGCCCTATCTCACTTGGAGTTGGAGTGGACATCACCATCCCAGTCCCGTCTGGATTGGGGGAAGAGCTATGGACTAGAGTGGACTTAATGGTGTTCTGTTGTAGACATATTGTGACTCAAGCAATGGAAGAAATTACAACAGTGAGGTGGAGCCAGTGGCCACTGGACACTTTTGGGGCAGGGAGGGGAAGGGCAGTTGAAATACAGGGTCTTTTTCAGGACTTGGGGGTTGTCCTGAGTGGCGTTGCGGCGACGGATGAAGGCCATTTTACATCAGCATATACCATGCAGAACTGTGTGGGAGAGAGTGTGGTCTATGATGTGAACTGTGGTCTATGCTTGGTGGCAAGGCCCCAGGATGTGTATATCCATTGTGAGTGATGTGCCAGACTGATGAAGGATGTTGGTGTGGGATGTTGTGGGAGGTG
>JAQZBX010092772.1:0-12234 GCA_029593785.1 Cabassous unicinctus
CCCCCACCCCAGCCCCTGGCAACCACCAGTCTGCATTCTGGATCTATAGATTTATCTTTCTGTATATTTCATATAAATGATATTTTCATACAATATGTGACCTTTTGTGTCAGGCTTCTTTCACTTAGCGTAATGTTTGGAGTTTCATCCACATTATAGCACGTATAAGTACTTCATTTCTTTTTATGGCTAAAGAGTATTCCATTATATTTATAGACTGCAATTTGTTTATCTAGTGATCTGTTGGTGGACATTTGGGCTGTTTCCACTTTTGACTGTTGATATGAACATGCATGTACACTTGTTTGAATCCCACTTTTTAATTCTTTTGGGTATTTATCTAGGCTTGAAATGGCGGAGTCATATGGTAATTCTATGTTTAACTCTTTGCAGAACTGCCAAACTGTTTTCCATAGCGCCTGAGCCATTTTATATTCCCACTACCCCAGAGACTTTTGTAAAATTTAATTTTTCACTGTGTTGCATACACCTGATATGTAGACTATTCTAGGTGCTGAATTGTTCAGCATCTGAAAGATCACTAGAATATATATGATTAATATGGAAATTCACATTGGTTTTATGGCTACTTTTCCTGATTACATTGACTTCTACTTATTTGAGGATATTTGTTTTTTTAGAGATCATAGAACAAATCAGGATAGAATAATTTTATGGTGTTGTCATAAAACAATATATCACTTGCACTGGGAGTGCAACACTAGCTGTGTTTTGCCTTTTTTTTTTTAACAATAAAATGATTAATATATGTTTTTGCAGGATCTTATTTCTCATTATAGCTTCAGTATTGGAGTAGAGATTAAGTTTCTGATTTTGAATCCGATTTTTTAGACTTTCAACTTCCTATAAGTTTTTATGTGCTGATGCAGGGTTGCTGTTTTTAGGTCATGGCTATTTGGCTTTTCTAGAAGCTATTCTTTTATTAAGTGACTGACAGGAATCATTACTCTCTATGGCAAGAAACCAGAAGTTGGCAGCAGCCCTACAATGACTGTCCAATTGGATTTATTTTTTTAAACTCTTGTGCCAATTTCCAAATTATCTTCCGTTATAGGGCATCTGTTTTCTTAAAAAGGTTCAAAGCGGGTGATACACATGTACTGACAGCCCTGCCCGAGTCAGTTGTGAGGGGACAGGTCCTTCCTCAGACACAGACTTTCTATTTAGCACTCTGGACAGAAGCCAGAGATCACAGTACATTGCTAAAATTGCACAAGTCAAAGCCACAACCATCAGGCAATTTTTGTATTTGTTCCTGAAACTCTCACATCGTGACTTTGATTCCTTCTGATTGTTTAGGGGTATGAATCTGACAAGGATCACATTGTAACAATTGACAGTAAGTACTTTTAGTGATTATAGCAGTATTTTCTGTCTTAACCACTTCCCACTATGAATTTTAAAACATTGAGAAGAAAAGGACCACGATTCTAATCTCAAGAGATTTCTGAATTTGTCTCTTTTCTGAGAGAATTAATTGAGGTAGAAAGTGTTTCAAGTGGAGGCCACTCTGAGCTGAGATCTACCTTTTCACCTAAAGTGAAACAGTCTTGCTTTTATCCCTTGCTTTGCTGTCCAGAGTCAGTTTGATAATAACAAGCCCAGAATGAAACATCTGTTTATTTTCTCTTATCTGCTGGTAACAACTAGAAATGCTTTTGCTTGTTTGAGCTTTGCCCTCCCCAGAATCTTGGTGTTTGTTTTGAATTTTGATTTTGGCAGAATGACATCCCATGCATGCCAGGCAGGCTCCAGGATATGTGTTTAGCAATTTGGGGTTTTGTTTTCTTTTTTTATTGACTGGCTTTGGACCGAAGCTTTCAGGTTTTAAATGTCTGACTCTTCTTCCATTGTCCTAGCTGTGCTGTCAGTAATGAATGCATCTTCCATTTTGGAACCGTGCTAGATAAAATGAAATTTTCTACCCTATTCCTTTATCTAGTGAGCTTACGCAACTCAACCTACTGCCATTTAAAAATATTATTAAAATGACTCACAAAGTTGTCTTATGTTAATTGAAGAATGTTTGTACTTTAAATCTGCTATGGGGAGAAAAACAGCTAGTGCCCTAAAGAAATGGGTGTATATTAGCTACTGCTTTTTGGACTTTTAAAAATTGGTTTATATTTTATATACCGTAAATTTCACCATTTCTAACTGTACCATTGAGCGGTTTTTAGTGTATTCAGAAGGTTATGCAGCCATCATCACCACTTTCTAATTCTAGAACATTTTTTTCATCCCAGAAAGAAACTCTGAACCTATAAGTTCAGTCACTTCCTTTTCCCTCCTCGACCAGTCCCTGGCAACCACTTATTTACTTTATGACTCTGTGGAATTGCCTGCTCTGGACATTTCATTTATCAAAGGAATCATATAGTATGTGGACTTTGTGTCTGGCTTCTTTTACTTGCATAATGCTTTCAGGGTTCTTCCATGTTATAGCATATATCAGTATTCATTTCTTTTTATGGTTTAGTAATATTCCATTGTACCTATATTATGCCACATTTTGTTTATTCATTCATTAATTGACACGTTTGATATATATTTCCGTCTTTTGGCTATTATGAATAATGCTGCTATAAATATTCGTGTGCAAGTTTTTGCATGGACATATGTTTTTAATTCCCTTGGTTTTATACCTAGAAGTGAAATTGCTAGGTCATATGATAATTCTTTGTTTAACTTTTTGAGGAACCACCAAACTGTTTTCCAAAGTGGCTACACCATTTTACATTGCCATCAACATGTATGATAGTTCCAGTTTCTCTATATCTTGGCCAACACTTGTTATTGTCCATCTTTTTTTATTATAGCCATCCTAGTGGGTATGAGATGACATCTCATTGTGGTTTTGATTTGCATTTATCTGACTAATGAAGTTGAACATTTTTCATGTGCTTATTGGCCATTTGTATATCTTTGGAGAAGTGTCTATTGAGATCCTTTGCCTATTTTTTAATTGGGCTATTTATTCCTAAGTAGTTTACTCTTTTTCAGTGCTAATTGTTTTCTTAATTTCGTATTTGGTTTGTTCATTGCTAGTATATACAAATACAACTGATTTTTGTATATTGATTATATTAGCTACTTTTAAGAATATCTTCTTAATCCAGTATTCAAATATCCAAGAATATTGGAGCCATTTGATAATCAGGTTGTAGTCTGCCTTGGGACCCTTTTAAAGAAGACAATATGTGTAGCTAATATTTGTTGAGCACTTTGTGTCATGTACTAAGTTACATATGTTAAATTGAAGCATTCTCTTTAATGCTTACCTTTTAGGGAACATTCCTGGCTGTTTTACACAAACTTTCTGCTTGCATCTCTTTGGTCAGAACATAGTCATATAGCCCTATACCTAGCTGCAAAGGAGTTTGGGAAATGTAGTTTTTATTATAGGCAGCTATGTGTCCAGTTTAAAAAAAAAAAGTAAGTTCTGTTACCAAAGAAGAAGAGAAGAATAGATTCTGGGATAGTCAACTAACAGTCACTGTCATAGATAATCAAACCCACCTAGGGTAGATGGTGAGCATATTCAGGGAATTAAAAACTGACAAGTACACTAACACTCAGAGAGGTTCAATAACTTTCTCATGGTTCACACAGTAAGTAAGATGGCATAGCAGAAACTTGAGTCTTCTTACTCCCAAATACAATATTCTTTCTATTACATCATTGCCTTTCATGTGACTTTATGTAAGTAGTATATGTAGTTTAAAAATAGACAATTTTAAGATTTAGTGCTTTACTTCCAGATAGTCTAAATATTCTAAAGCAAGATAGTATTAGGTACATTATATGTACAAGTCTAGAAAGATTAGGAAGTCAGTGGGCTTTAGATGTGGTCCGTTAAAAAGCTTTTTATGAAAGATTTAATTTACTTTTTGTTCACTTTTGAAACACTTTTAAAAAAATACTTTTGAAACACAGTCATTTCTCAGTGTTTTGCAAAGTATTTGCAAATTCTTCTGCTATAGGACCAGCTATTATATGTCATAAGGAATACTAGTGAAGGCAATTCCTGAACACCATTTATTTTAAAAACCAACTTTTCCCTAGAAAAAACAAATATTTCTCCATCTTACTGTTGTGATATATGTTTCATCTTAGAAAACCTATGATGGAATGAATTTAGTGTGATAACAAAGAAAAGGCTCTGAACTGATAAGCAGGGAAAACGTGACCCAGAACAAGTCTCTTCTCCCTGCCATAAAATTACTTTATTGAAGAAAGGGGGTGTATGAAAATAAATGAGGTAAAAAAAAAATGTTAAGTGCTTAGACTCTATTTCAGCCAAATAGCTTTCTTAAAAAAAATTTTTTTTTAAATTTATTTTTTACCTTGTTATAATTAACTTGCTTGGTGGTTTCCTTCTTTTCCTGACCTGCTTACCCATAAAGGGAGGATAAATGGGCATTGGAATCACCAAAAGCTGAAGAGAAAGTGGGTAGAGGATGATGAAGGGGCCTAGATGAGACCACTGCTAGATCATAAGCCTGTGACTTTTTTTTGTCCAAAGCTTACATTTGGTATATTTTTCCATGCACCCCATTATTAACACCATGTATTACTATTGTACACTTGTTATAGTTTATTAGAGAACACTCATTTTGTACTGTTAACCACATTCTATCTTCCACCACTTGATTCATTGTATTATACATTCCCATGCCTTGTACAGCCCACCCAAAGTGTACACACAGTGGCTCTTAGTTTCATCACAGAGTTGTGCAGTTATTGCCTCAGTAAACTTTGGACATTTTCCTAAGTCCAAAAGAAAAAGTCCCATACCACCCTATTATTGACCCTTAGCATTGATATAATACCTTCTTTGACACTGATGCAAGAATATTACAACATTGTTGTTAACTATAGTTCATAAGTTATATTAATTGTATTTTTCCCCATGCATCACCATATTCTTACCACCTTATAATAGTGATACATTTGTTCTAGTTCAAAGAAGAACTTTCTTGTATTTGTAATATTAACCACAATCCTCATCCACCACTGGGTTCACTATGGTATCCAGTCCCTAGATTATTCTGTAGCTTTCTTTTAATTGACATGTACGTCCCTAGGCAACCCCTTTCAGCCACAATCACGTTTATAAACCAGCCGTGTTAGTTATAGTCACTATAATGTGTTACCATCAACTCTATCCATTTCCCCACTTTTACAGTCAAGTACCCCTCCTCAGCTCTCATCCTATCTCCTAATAACCTATACTCTAGATTTTAACTCCAAGTGTTTATTCTTCGTGCTAAGTTCATATTAGTGAGACCATACAATATTTGTCCTTTTGTGTGGCTTATTTCACACAGCATAATGTCCTCAAGGTTCATATGTGTCCCAGTGTCATTTCTTCTTAGAGCAGCATAGTATTCTATCATATGTATATTCCACATTTTGTTTACCCATTCATTGGCCGATGGATACTTTTGTGTTGTTTCCGTCTTTTCGCAATCATGAATAAAGCTGCTGTGAACATCAGTGTGCAAATGTCAGTTCATGTCCCTGTTTTCAGTTCTTCTGGATATATTTCTAGTAAAGAGATTGCTGAATCATACAGCAGTTCTATATTTAGCTTCCTGAGGAACTGCCAGACTGTCTTCTACAGAGGCTGCACCATTCTACATTCCCACCAATAGCGGTGGAGTGTTCCTATTTCTCCACATCCTCTCCAGCACTTGTATTTTTCTGTTTTTTAAATATTAGCCATTCTCTGAGGTATAAGATGATAGCTTATAGTTTTGATTAGCATTTCCATAATAGCTAGTTGATATTGAGCATTTTTAATGTGCTTTTTGGCCATTTGTTTTTCCTCTTTGGAAAAATGTCTAAATTTTTTGCCCATTTTTAATTGGACTGCTTGCCCTTTTATTTTTGAGTTGTATGATCTCTTTATAGCATAGAAAACAAACCCTTATCAGATATGTGGTTTCCAAATATTTTCTCCCATTGAGTAGGCTACCTTTTCAACCTTGTTGACAAAGTCCTTTGAAGCACGAAAGTGTTTAAGTTTATTGCTCATGCTTTCTGTGTAAGGTTTAAGAAACCATCACCTACCAGCAGGTTTTGAAGATATTTCCCTATATTTTCTTCTAGGAGTTTTATGGTTCTAGCTTTTATATTTAGGTCTTTGATCCATTTTGGGTTAATCTTGTATAAAGTGTGAGATAGAGGTCCTCTTTCTTTCTGTTGGCTATGGATGTCCATAACCATTGTTAAATAGACTGTTCTGGCCCACCTGGGAAAGCTTGACAGCCTTGTCAAAAATCACTTGACCATAGATTTGAGGGTATGTTTCTGAAGATTCAGTTTGCTTCTGTTGGTCTATATGTCTATCTTTATGCCAAACCATGCTGTTTTTACCACTGTAGCTAGGTAATGTGATTTAAAGTCTGGAAGTGAGAGTCATCCAACGTTGTTCCTCCTTTTTTAAGATGTTTCTGGCTATTCAGGGATCCTTATCCTTCCAAATAAATTTACAATTGCCTTTTCCATTTCTTTTAAAAAGGCAGTTGAAATTTTTATCAGGATTGCAATGAATTTGTAAATCTTTTTGGGTAGAATTGACATCTTAATGATATTTAGTCTTCTAATCCATGAACATGGAATATCCTTCCATTTATTTAAGTCTTTTTTTATTTCTTTTAGCAAAGCATTTTAGTTTTCTGAATAAAGGTCCTTTATGTACTAGGTTACGTTTATTCCTAAATATTTGATTCTTTTAGTTGCTATTGTAAATGGAGTTTTTTTCTGACTTCATCCTCAGATTGCTATTACTAGTGTATAGAAACACTACTAATTTTTGTGTATCAATCTTGTATCCTGTCAATCTGCTGAACTTGTCTATTAGTTCTAGGAGCTTTGTTGTAAATTTTGCAGGATTTTCTAGGTATAGGATCATATCATCTGTGAATAGCGAATGTTTTACTTCTTCCATTGCAATGTGAATGCCTTTTATTTCTTTCTTTGGTCTGATTGCTCTAGGTAGAACGTCTAGCACAATATTAAACAACAGTGGTGACAGTGGACATCTGGTCTTGTTCTTGATCTCAATGGGAAAGCTTTCAATCTTTCACTATTAAGTACAATATTAGCTGTGTTTTTTTTATATTTGCCCTTTATCATGTTGAGAAAGTTGCCTTCAATTCCTGTCTTTTGGAATGTTTTTATCAAGAAAGGATGCTGTATTTTGTCAAATATCTTTTCTGCCTCAAATGCAAAGCTCTTCATGATCTGCCCATTCTGAGCCCATTCTGTGCCCACTCAGTTTCTCCTGTTCAATTCTTCATACTTTACATTCCAACAGTACCAGATTCTGGCCACTTCCCTGAATTTGCCAGGCTGTTTCACAACTCTCTACATTTGCACTTGGTGCTGCTTCCTCTCTTTGTTAATCCAGCAAACCACCTTCCTTCCATTACAGTTATCTCCAAACTAATAGCCACCCAGCCTTAACCCATCATTCCTGTCTTTTGCTTCTACTTTATTTTCTATGTAATACCATCATGATCTAAAACAATATCGTTAATGTATCTTTTGTGTCCTCTACTCTTCTCACTCTGCACATTCTCCCTGGACAATCTCATGGGCTTATGTGGCATTATCAATACTAGGTCTTCATCTCGCCTAGATCTTTCCAGGCAGCACACTGAAATGACCACAGCATAACTTCACTAGAGGGATACATAAGCTCCTCAAATTCACAACAAAATGCCTCAAGCCAACTAATCCTACTCTCCAAAAAATTTCTCTTCCTATGTTCTCATCTCAGTGAATGGTACCTACTTGTCCCATCAAGAAAGCTGGGCATCATCTTTCATTCCTCTCTCTTCCTCTCCCCCCACAGCCAGTCATTTTAATTTTGATGATTCTTCCTTTTTAAATTTTTTTCCAGTACATCATCATCTCTACATTTCCATTGCAACAACTGGTTACCCTTTTCTAAATTGCTCACTATCTTAGTTGAGGTCCTCGAACGGTGCTAGCCAATAGAAATATATATGATTTCACATTTTCTAGTAGCCATATTTTAAAAATGTAAAATGAGACAGGTGATGTGAATTTTAAGAATTTGTTTTATTTAGGCCAATATATCCAAAATATTATCATTTTAACATGTAATCAACATAAAAACATATTTAGGATGTATTGTAAATATTTCTTTTAGTATTAAATCTTCAAAATCCAGTATGTGTTTTACACTTACAACGTATCTCAATTTGGACTAGCTACATTTCTACCTCTTTATAGGCAACTGTGGCTAGTTGGCTACCACATTTGACATCACAGCTGTAGAATGTAGGCATGGATTAAAGTGCAGACATCTTCTATGGCAGGTTTCAGCCCACAGTGATGAAGGTAAAGGAAAGAGGAAAGTTAGATAAGGAAAATGTGATGCAGTGCATTACCATGCTGGTCACCACCTCACAGCTACTGTAAAGACATGGCAGGTGGTTCAGGAGATGCAACTCCCTCCCATCTTCTGTTTTCCATCGATCATGAGGAGCTCTGTCTTCCTACAACCCTTTGACAACTGTTCAGAAAGGCTTATGACATTTTATCCAAGTCTGCAAGTGGAAGGAGTGACTCAGCATGTGTTAATTAGAAAGCTAGAGGACGAGTGAATCTTAGAGACACTAGGTTTTTGTGTCCAATACACTGAGCTTTTTGAGTCTAATTTAGTCTCTCCCTAGTCCATTTTCCATATTGTAGCCTGATGCTCTTTCTTAAATGCATACCTAATACTGTCATTCCTGTATTTGAAAACCTTCAATGACTTCCCTTTGTTCTCAGGATAAAGTCCAACCTGTCTTTTATTCAAAGCTTTACTTGATCTGGTGCTGCCTTCCACCTCTCCCACACCTTGAATGCTATGTGTATTAGTTATCTATTGCTGTGTAACAAATTATACCAAATGCAATGGATTAAAACAACAATAAACATTTGTTATCTCACTACTTTTGTGGGCTAGGAATTTAGGAGTGACTTAATTGGGTAGTTCTGGCTGGAGGTCTCCTAAAGTGTTTTAGTCAAGATGTCAGCCAGGGCTGTAGTCATCTGAAGGCCTGAGGGACTCTTTTTTTTTTTTTTAATGCTCAATGCAATTTATTTGCTTGCTTTGTTGCAAGCTGCCAATACAACCCATATTCAATAACTAGGTCAAGGGCATAAAACACATTGAAAGGTGGAGGATACCAGAGTCTCTAAAGTCCCTTGGCCCAAGGGCCAACACCAGGCAGGTGGTTCCTTTAACTAGAGGTCAGTGGAGGGATTCAAAGCTGTTGGTGGGCTGCACTGGTCACGGTGAGAGGCCAGTGTGACATCAGGGGCATAGGAGCCGGGGCTCAGTCTACCTCTGCCTGATGCTTCTTGGAGTGGTGTCTTCACTGGGCTTTTATGCCGGTGACTTTATCAAGGTAGTGTCCCTTTAGTGGGTATCAAGCAGGGACTCACTTTTTAACTGAAAGCCTCTCTTGGCAGAGGCCTAATTTCCTCTTCGTACTGGCCTCTCTAGAGACTACGAGTGTACTCCCAGCATGGTGGCTGGCATCCTCAGAGCAAGGGATCCAGGAGAGAGCAAGGCTTATGCCACAGTGTTTTTTTATAACCTAGCCTCCGAAGCCACACATTGTCATCTCCCCAATATCCTGTTGTTTACAAAGATCAGCCGTCTGTAACCAGAAGGCTATTGGTATGGGAGGGAACTACACAAGGGCATAAGTAACAGAAGACAATTATTGGAGGCCATCTTGGAGGCTGTCTACCACCATATGAGGCATCTATAGAAGTTCTTTAACTCCCTTTAGTATCCCTTCACTTGCCTCTCGGCATTCCCACATTTGGTTCTCTCATACCATAAAATAATTATCTCTCATTTTTCTTCTCGCTTTCCTTTCTAACTACTATTTATCCTTCATGTTTCAGTTTGGACATCACTTATTGTGAGAAACATTCTTCTTACCTGCATAATACCCCCCAACCACCACTACTACCCTTACTCCATGCTACAAAAGTACCCTATTTTTTCCCCTTATCATAGCACTTAACACATTTGACCATAATTGCCTGTTTCCTGGCCTGTCTCCCTGGCTAGACTCTGAGTTCATGAGGGCAGGGACAGGTCTTTCTGGTTCATTGTTGTAGCCCCATTGCCCAGCACAGTGCTGGGCAACACATCGCAGGTTCTCAGTGAATAATTGTTGGAAAGCTGAAAGAAGGGATGGGTGAATGGATTGGTGAATGATTGACCAGACATTTTGTCTCTTCCACTAGACTGTAAACTCTTAGGACAGTGCCCTGGTCTTTTCTGTATCCCCAGGGTGTAATATAGTGCCTGGCAAATAATACGCCCCCTAATATCACTTTCTCCTTCCTTCTCTTCCTCCTTAATCTTTTTAATGGAATAAAGTTCAAGAAATTCAGCATCTCTATGTATGTCTCATTAGTGAGAAATCTGATTATTTAAAAAAATTCACTTCTTGATTATTTCTTATTGTTAAACATAGTTTACATCCCCCTGTAAGTCAACATTGTAATACTATTTCAGATAATTTATATATGTTTAAAATATATTTTTATTACAGAAGTTGTGAACTTACAAAACAATCATGCATATGTGTAGAATTCCCATACAACACCGTTCACCAACATATCACATGGTTGTGGAACATTTGTTATAGCTTATGAGATAATATCATCAGATTATTACCACTAACTGTGGTCCATAGTGTGCATTTGGCATATTTTTCCATACCCCCCTATTATTAACAGTACATCTTTGGCATTGATGCAAGAATATTACAGTATTGCTGTTAACTTTAGTCCCTAGGTTACATTAATTGTAATTTTCCCATGTTTCTCCACATTCCCACTACCCTGCAATAGTGATGTATTCTAGTTCACAAAAGGACATTCTTGCATTTGTACTACTAATCACAATTCTCATCTACCTCTAGGTTCATGGTGTTATTCAGTGCCTAGATTATTTTTTAGCTTTCTTTCAATTGACATTTACATCCCTAGATTACCCTTTTCAGTCACAATCCCATTTATAAACCAGCAGCTACTCACTATAATGTGTTACCATCAACTTTATTCATTTCCACACATTTACAGTCAAGTTAATTAAAACTTCTACATACATTAAGCGTCAGTACTCCTTCATAGCCCTCCTCTTATCTCCTAATAACTTATACTCTAGGTTTTAACACCATGCATTTATTTTTCGTATTTAGTTCATATTAGTGAGACCATGCAATATTTGTCCTTTTGAGTCTGACTTATTTCACTTAGCATAATGTCCTCAAGGTTCATCCATGTTATCATATGTGTCCCACTTTCATTTCTTCTCACTGCAGCATAGTATTCCATCATATGTATATACCACATTTTGTTTATCCATTCATTGGATGATGGACACTTGTGTTGTTTCCATCTTTTGGCAATTGTGAATAACACCGCTGTGAACATTGGTGTGTAGATGTCTGTTCATGTCACAGTTTTCAGTTCTTCTGGGTATATTCCTAGTAGAGGAATTGCTGGCTCATAAGACATTTCTATATTTAGCTTCCTGAAGAACCACCAAACTGTCTTCAACAGAGGCTGAACCCTTTTACAGCCCCACCAACAGTGGAGGAGTGTTCCTATTTCTCCACATCCTCCCCAGCACTTAATGTTTTCTGTTTTTTTTTTAACAATGGTCATTCTGTGTGGTTGAAATGGTATCTCATTGTCATTTTGATTTGCATTTCCCTAAAAGCTAGTGATATTGAACATTTTTTTTCAAGTGCTTTTTGACCATTTGTATTTCCTCTTTGGAGAAATGTCTATTTAAGTCTTTTGTCCATTTTTAGATTAGATTGCTTGCCCTTTTATTGTTGAGTTGTATGATCTCTTTGTATAGAATGGAAATAAAATCCTTATTGGATATGTGGTTTCCAAGTATTTTCTCCCATTGAGTGGGCTGCCTTTTCACTTTCTTGACGAAGTCGTTTGACTCACAAAAGTGTTTAAGTTTGAGGAGGTCTCATTTATCCATGTTTTCTTTCATTGCTCATGTTTTTGGTGTATTATAGAATGCACCACCATGGAGTGGATGTGGCTTAAGTTGTTGAGTGCCTGCTTCCTACATGGGAGGTACCGAGTTCAGTTCCCAGTGCCTCCTAGAAACAAAGAAACAAACAACAAGCAAATAAA
>JAQZBX010092773.1:0-12233 GCA_029593785.1 Cabassous unicinctus
TGCAATGTCACGCAGGACAATTCCAATTTTCTGAAAATGTCCCCATATTACACCTATTTTTCACTCTCCCTCCCCTCAGAGCCTCTGGTGGCTCCTGCCTTTATATCTGATACAAGGTCTTCCACTGCTACAATAACAATGAGTCTATAGTAGAATAATAGTAAGTCTACTTTAGTCCATTGTTCATTCCCCAATCCTGAGGATTTTGGGATGCTGATGCCCACTCAGCTTCTAACTGAGAGGGGGCTTAGATCCCATGGGGCAGATGGATGGAACTCTCTTGCTTGCAGTTGCAGACTCTCTCTGTTCCTTGGGATGGCTGTTGTCCATCATCATCACCTTGTTAAGTTGTCCTGGGTGAGTCCAATGAACTGGAGAGTAGCTGTTGCAACTCTGCTGAGATTCAGGGCCCAAATGGCAAATGGATGAATCAAAGATTCAATATAGAAGGGGCAGAAGAAATTGGCAGGGTGGTAAATTCCTGAGCTGTCTGCCCTGCCTATAGTGTCTGGATGTCTCCAGAGCCCTCAGGAGCCCTGCTATTTGAGGCATTATTTACTGTGGCAGTCAATGAAATCCTGCGGAGATGTGCATAAGCATAACCTCTGGAATGACCTCCCAACTCACTTTGCAATCTCTTAGCCATAAAAATTCATTTGTATTTACCATTTCCCCCTTATGGTCAAGGTCTTTTTCCAGATGCATTGCTAGTCGGTGCTTGGTAATAATCCCCTGGTGCCAGGGAGGCTCATCGCCGGGAGTCAAGTCCCAAGCCGGGGGAAAGGTAGTGCGTTTATATGCCAAGTTTGGCTTAGAGAAAGTCCACATATGAGCAAGAAGGAGGCCCTCAGGAGGTAATTCTTAGGCAACATAAATACTAGGCTAAGTTTCAATTTCAAAAGAAAAGGTTCAACAAAAAAAGAAAAAACAAACAAACAAAAAAAGGGAAAAGGTTCATAAGTACAATCATCAATATCAAGAGCCCATCAATGGTCCATTGTCCTTCACTAAGCATCACCCCTGTACTTGGGGGATTCTTGCTGTCCCATTAGAGAATGTAGCAGAACTCCCTAGGATGGGAATTTGATATTCCTTCAGTTATTGTGTGGATCTCCATCCATTGTGACAATGCCCCATGAACACTTAAGCACATTCATATGCCTTAGTGGCATGCCCCAGACGAACCCCTCCCATGCAGTGACAACCCATCAATGACACCCTGCACCAATGATCCTCCCCTGCCACAGTTGTGAACCTTCTGTGACCCAAAACCTCTCCAAAGACGAAGCCAAGAAAATAACCAAATAAAAATAAAATGAAATGTTAGTTTAAAAAATTACATATAAAATAAAAAAACAAATATTTTAAAAAATAATAAACATATGCTGCTCAATGAGTTTTGTTTTGTTTTTAGGAGGTACCAGGGATTGAATCCAGGACCTCGCACATGGGAAGCAGGCACTCAACCACTTGAACCTACATCCACTCCTGCCCACTGTACATTTTAACATTTTAAAGTGTTAACTCTGGATTTTAGTCCCTGAGCTGCTGGTTCATGAAGTTTATATCCAGCTATTGATATGAGAAAGATTCCCTTGAGTGCCAGCATCTAACAAAAACCAATCCAGCAAACACTTCTTCATCTTTGCAAAATTGTCCCTGCCTTGGCTGGTGCTCTTGTCCTGGGCTTATGCATGCTCATGGCTTTTAAGAATGCTCCCCCTATTCTTTGTGAAATAGACTTTCTTCCCCTCCCAGGTGCTCTATTGTATGACTCCAGGTACCTCTATTGTATAAAGAGGTAATCCTTTGCCCCAGGCTGCTTTAAAGCTTACTTGTTTCTTTTTAGGAGGTACTGGGGATGGAACCCTGGGACTTTGTACATGGGAAGCAGGCGCTCAACCAGTTGTCCTACATCCACTCCCTAAGACTAGTTTCCTACACTCATTTATAGCTGTTTGCAAGTTGCTTCTGTCTGCAGGGCAAATCCTGGGAGGGTGAGCCAGAGATGAGTTCCTGGTTCAGTTTTTCAGGCTGCCACCTGATAGACTGGTGTCCCAGTATGTACAAAAGGGTTACTCTCCTTCTGGAACAAGGCCACGGACCCACAATGGGAGAGCAGGCTGGCTTCACGCTGTGCTGGGGAGCAGCCAGCAAGGGCGCCATGAGCTTCTATCATTTTTAAAGCTGTGTTTTCTTGATCTGGCACATAGCCAGCTATTTTAACACCTTTAACAGTTTTCTGTAGGTTTACTGAGATGGGAAAGATGGGAGAAGCAGGGTTGGGGGGAGGAGTAAGAAATCAAGAATTCCTTTTTGGCCATGACAAGTCTGAAAAATTTTTCCTTTATATAATTATGTAGAAATATCAAGCAGGGAGGGTCACTCAATGACTGGGGCATTATGGGGGCTATAGATCAGGGTCCAGCACACTTTTCCATTACAGGCCAGATAGTAAATATTTTTGGCTTTGCAGGCCATATGTTCTCTGTTGTAACTACTCAACTCTGCATTGTAGCGTGACAACACCCAAGGCAAGATGTAAACAAATGAGCGTGGCTCATTCAGATTTGGTGGGGAAACAGCACCCTAGAGCATCTGACACTGCCATCTTGGTCAACCATTGACTCCTCTCGTTATTTTATATTTTTATTTCTAAAATCTCAATCTGCTGTCATTTTTCACAGTGTTCTGTTCTCTGCAATTATCATTCAAGTGTTTTATTTCTTTACACACAGTAAGCATATCTGTTTTATATCTGTGTCTGATAACTATGCCAATTGGCTAGGCCAGTTTGTTTCTGCTTGCCATTTTTTTCTTTCTCTTTGGTTCTCACTCTATCTTGTTTCCTTGTATGTTCTGCTTATTTTTGAGGGTGTAACTGCCTTTGAAAATTATTTGCAAGGAATTTACTGAGCTTATAATGAACATGCACTCTTCCAGAGAAGCTTAATGTTTGTTTCTGCATAACCAGAAAATAAATCTGCAAGAGGTGGTCTGTTGCCACAACTTTTCAGGGAAGTATTTACCACCTTTTCTCCTTTTCTTCATCTGGTCTGTCCACTGCCTGTGGCAGCTTTTTCTGAAGTCCCTTGGGGTATGGAGGAAGGGGAGCCCATTTAGTTCTGGTTCACCCTTACCCTGATGGTATAGCCCTTCGGGGTCCCTACTTATGTATGAAGCAACTTCTCAGACTTCACAATCTTATACACCTTGGGTCTTGACTTCCAATTCCCCGGCTTTTGAGTTGATGAAGCGAAGCCCAAATTATGTTTTGGCACTCTGATGATCTACTTACCTATCTGGGTTCAGGCTTTTGCTCCAAATTTAACCTGGCAGTTCCTTCACTAACCTTTCACCTTTTCAAATACTTTTTTTTTTTTTAAAAAGAGGTACCAGGGATTGAACCCAGGAACTCATACATGGGAAGGAGGTGCTCAACCATTGAGCTACATTCACTCCCCTTTTCAAATACTTTTAAGGTGACTTTTAAAAATCCAGAATCTTTTGTTGTTTTTAGTAGTAAGATAGATCCAAACAACCTAAGCCTGTCTGCATCAGATATTGCACTCTGCCAATTTCTTTACTGTGTGCAAATAAGCTGTGTTGCACTAAATGAACAAATCTCAGCCTCCAAAGCTATTAATCTCTTCAACAACAAACTAGCTTTTGGCTACAATATTTTAATGAAAGTTAAAATGTATTAATTGTAACTGTATAATGTTCTGTCCAACACCATGTCCATATGAACATTTTAGAAATATCAACTGTTGACAGATGGATGAAATTTCTTCCTGATGAAAATTTATAAAATCCAGTATTTCAGTTTTCTCCTTTGGAATACTTGAATTAACTGATATTATTAGGAAACGAGTAAATTGTCCACAGAAATAATTTTTTTAAAAAATTAGCCTAACTCTTTTTAAGGCATCCAAATTTACTTTAATCATTTATGCTGGAAAATTTGTGATGGGGTTACATTTTGCCTTGTCTACTTAAATAAACACTACTATGTATGTTTTCTTATATCTTGATGACTCACGGTAATCATTAAGAATACCAATTATTATACTATGTTCTAATACACTGAAATATTTAGAGGCTTTTAAATATAAATAGCATACAGAACTATGTATGCTACATTCATGTCCAATTGCACACCCCTTTTTCCTTACCTGGAACCTCCACCTCTACTGGTGTGTTTACCATTTTTGTGCATGCTTTTTCTTTCTCTGGTTCTCTTAACTATCAGATGACACTTACGCTTTTCCCCAAGCCTCCTTATCCAATTTACTTCTGACTTCTTGCTTTTAATCTAGATGTGGGATTGGGAGCCAGATAGTAATGCATTCTGTTTAAGAAAGAACTGTTCACTTGTCAGTATGTTCCCATTCTTTTTTTTTTTTTTCCTTAAAAAGGAACTAAACACAAATATTTCTATCTGTCCTAGGATTAAAATGAGAAACATCCCGATATTTAGACCTGGAAACAATGGACATAAAAATCTACTTTATAATATAATTGTACTCTAAACTTCTTATTCAGAGTGCAGGTAATATTAAAATTACAGGCAAAGACTTGACCAAAAGGGGTGGAGTGTGACTGGGGCAGGCCAGGAAGACTGATTTGACTGATATCTGCCTTCACAGTCAGGCAGGCCATGACTCCTAGAAGGGAGTGGATTTTGGTAAGGTGGAAATAAAAAACACTCTTGGATTGAATCTAGTATTATCAAGGGTTTGTTTAAACAGCTGATCAAAAATAACTAAAATGGAGTATAAGATACATTCAGCAGATGTCCCTCCTAAAGCAAATCCATTCTTACATTTCAAAATGTCATTTAAACCTTGGCCTCTGAGTGCCTCTCTTGATGGATAGTGACCATAGAAAATAAAACAAAGGCGTTCTTCCCCTTCCCATGGCTACTGAATGCACCAACAGCTAAAAGTAAAACTACTCCAAGCTAACTTAAGAGTTAAAACAAAACATTTTTAGAATTCTAGCCATACTGTGGATGTTAAAACATGTAAAGTAGTGCTATATCCTTTATGCAAGTATCGGTTTAATAGCAGGATATAAAGCAATATTACTTTCCTGAGGTGATATGGTGATGCTTCTTAAATTTTTAAAAAGAAGTTTCTTTTTCACACTCTAGGGATTCTGCTCTCAGTAGTAGTGAAGGCTAAGAATTTGAGACAGAACCTTTCAACCTGTGAAATTTATAGACAATCAGCTTTAAATGGTAAGGGCTAGGTAATCAAAAGAGAGGGTATTCTCTTTCACCAAAAAGGAGTGCTGCATGACTTCCGTGGTGTCAGGCTGACTCCTGTTTTCTGTTGCTACCACTGTTCAAGTACTAAACACACTCTTCATAACTATGAAAGGGGTACAAAAACCCTCTGGCAATGAAAAATAATCATTACAATGGTTATCTCAGTTACTGAGAACTTACCATGTGCTAGGCACTGTTCTCAAAATTTTAAAGCTTGAGAAAAACAGCCCCTTGCCTTCAAGAACTGGCCTGGCACATACACATAGGGGCAGGCTGGTGCTCACAGCTAGGCCATGGTGTTCTCTGGTTCAACATAAATTTCATAGAACACTATCTTATTTATTTAATATAAAGGTAATTATATTTTAATGCCATAGTTAAAATTTATATATATTTGTATATTTACATATCTGTATATAGCTAAATGTACACGTAAGGGTGTATTAATAGATCCTTACTAAAAACTGTGGCATGAATAATGGAATAAAATTTGAACTTGAATTTTTTAAAATATAAATTGACTAAATTATTTTATACCAGATTAGTGGAGGTTCCTTTTTTGTCACCAAATTAGTCTGTTAATTCTTGGTGCTTCTGACATACTCAATCATTTTTGAAAAGATTTCTTACTTTTGAAAAAGTTAGGTTCCTAACAACCATTGCTGCTTATTGCTACATGTTTTTGCAATATTATCTATAATTTCTTGTCTGTACATATTTATGACATATTCTTATCTAACAACTATTGCTGGTTTTGCTTTTTCGGAATCCAGAATAATAAAAAAAAAAACCTGATGCCTAAACTATCTTTGGTTTTCCTAAAATGGCCATTAAGTAAGAAAGATTTGCTTCTTTCCTCTATAAATGAAAGGACAATAGGAATAATTAGGTTTTTCTAAAATCCTTCAAATTTTACTTCATTCTAAACTGCTATGAGAACTCTTGTTTTCCAAACCTAGGATGACATTTTTCCTAAGTTAATCATACATATAGACAAAGGCACATAACATGCTAACATAAATATCTTTCAAGGAATGTATACTTTTCAAGTTAAAAGAGCCATATTCATGTTTAAACAGAAAGATAAAATAAATTTCTACAACAAATTTTTCCAAATCTTTTTTCCCTTTTTGTTCATGAAAGGTCTGGATGGGAACTAGGGGTACTGACTGGGGATGGTCAGAGTTCTATTGCTTGTTTGAGTCTTATTTTACATACAATAGCCAGGATACATCCACCTTGTCTCAGAGTTATAGCAAACTTGAACAAACTTCAGATTATTTAGTTTATGGTCTCCATGAAAATAATGGTTTTGCCATGCTATACAAACTCGATTGACCAAAAAATGCTGACCATTTTTCATCTAGTGCCTAATTCCATGAACTATTGTTGCTTAACCTTTCACAAATCACTGTCATTATCGCAATACTCTAAACCCAGCCATCTTCCTTTTTTTGCCTGAAGAACTCCATGATCGCTTATCTCCAATAAGGGAATTATCTGTGCCTAACCCTAAACCACTACAGACTCCCTTAAATATCCTGATTTAATTCAGTTTGTTGATGGTTCATAATTAATAAGAAAAATTAAAATATGCCAAGCAGGCAGTGCTATCACAGACTGAACTTACCCTTGAAATAAAAGCTTCTTACAGAAATTAAGTCAAATCAGATAGTTGCCCTTGCCCAGACCTGACAGCTGACAAAAGATAAAGTAGCAAATATTTATACTGACAAGAGGTACATGATTTTGGGTTAGCCCAAAACTTCAAAATGCTTTAGCAACAAAGAGGTTTCCTAACCACTACAGGAACCCTTAAAAAAATGGGCAGTGAGTTAAAGACTCTTGAAATGCTTTGCTAAGGGAAAAAAAAAAAAACACCTCATGATATTATCCACAGAAAGAGATTAAGTGTGCATCAACATTGCATCGACACTGGTGTCCCATGCATGGCTTTCCTGCCAACGACACAACCTTGGTAATCTTGTAAAGATTTCCTCCTGCCACTTAAGGAAAAACAAGTCTTATATATTTTTTCCCAGACCCATAGCTACTGCTCCGAATTTAACAGATCACTAGATTTATTATTCCTCATTTGACCTGGCTGACAAAAACTTAAAAGCTGCTCCTTTAAACACTTCAGAAGGTAAATTGCCTTTTATAGGGGCCTTCTGGCATTTAAGTTTCCCTCATATTATTAATTCCAAATTTCAGTCTTGTAAAAATTGGACCTTGACCTCACATCATTGAAATGCTTCTGAAGACATTATAGTCCTATCTGCAAGACCTGGCCAATTAGAAAAACACAAATATTGGGACTATTCTGACCATGAGAGTCTGTTCTCCCTGGAGAGTTTTAGCCTGCTTTGCAGAACTGTTTAACTCCACTTAAGGAATCTGTCCATCTTAAGGGACACAAAACTGGCTAACTCCTGTTATGATAAGTAATACTTATACTCCCACCACTAGGATGCTGCTACTTATGTGGCATCAGGTTTCCACCTGCCTGCTGCCACTAACTACTTATCTCCTGTATCTGGGGTAACTGAGAGATTTTCAGATCTTAAACTACCACCCCAACTACAGGTGTGTTCCTGGTGGTCTTTGGCTGGTGGGCAATGACATACTTAAAAGATATCATTTTACGGCTATGAAAACTCAAGTGAAGTTAAACTTGCTCAAAATCACAAATCTATTAAGTGTCAGAAGCATAGTAGAATCCTGATCTGTTGGAATCCAAGGCCTGAACTTTTAACCATTATACTACATTGCTTCTCCATATGAACAATGGTGCAATCCTAGCTTTCTCCCATTACTACCCTAGCTGCCCACTGTAACAAGTTTATATATTCACTACTGCTACTGAAAAAATTGTCAAATTATTTCGTAATACTTTAACCGCTGCCCATAATTTTTTTTATGGCAGAAATTCTAGAGTTTTAAAAACACTAAAGGAGCTGATGTAGCTCAGTGGTTGAACACCAGCTTCCCACACATGAGGTCCTGGGTTCAATCCCCAGCCCCAGTACCTCAAAGTTAGCATAGCAGACAGCAGTATCTAGAACTATTATATTTGTCTTTGGTGTATATAGATAATTGAATATTTCAAGATAAGTAATGAAGCCATACTATGAAGACTTTCTCACTTATAAAAATCCTTCTTAAACTCTACCAGAAATTGATGGTCTATTCTCTTGAGACCCATCCTAAACATAGCAGTCCTTTCTTCCCCTCTAAATTTGCTGTATTAATTTTACTTGCCCTAAGTTGTGTGTGTGTGTGGGGGGGCAGTGTCTGATTCTATAACCTTTTGCTGGGCAACTGGCCACAAAGGGAACTTAAATAGGTAAAATCCTATTTAAATTAATTTCGTGGCTAATCAAATTGTTACTTTAGAATTTCATAATGAATATGAAATTTATTCAATTATCTAGAATAACTACCTCTTAGATAATGTCTTTCATAAGTTAGTAAGTGAAATCAAATACTCTCTACTCAATATGAAAAAAAAAAAATAGCATGCACATCTTCCTTTTCCCCCTCCCATATGTCCTGCCTGCCTACACCTCAGGAATGCACTCTTTTTCTGTATGGTTTTTAGTCTGTAGATTTAGAGTTAAGATAGATTTGCTGCAAGTGATAAACACATGTGATATGAAAGCAGGGGAATAAAACGTAGTTGGTTTATTTGATTATACGAAATTCAAATCAGAGAAGTTGTTCTTATGTCCGCTTTATATATAGAGTCTATGTAACAGTATATACTATAAATAAATTCTTCTACCTATGTTTTCTCTATTTAAACATGTTAATTAGATCCTAAATGCAAAATGTGAACTGATTAGATATACTTGAGTGGCAAAAAATGGACTATTTCATATGTCTAGTTAGCAAGATATTTAATTAGATTAATATTTGGTTTCTATGGTTTTAGAATGACAACTAAAATAGTAATTATTCATTAAGCAGCTTATTATTCAGAAGGTACCAATGTATCTTCAAAATTAAAGACTCTAGTAATTTAATGAAAAGTTGGTCATATCCAAAAATAGCTATGATCTCCTGCCAAATATTTTATTGGATGTGCAGTTACTTTAGTTCTTCTGAAGTATCTTGACCGAAATTTGGGACTATGACCTATAGTGAGTAATTCCTGGTTGTCCATTCTTTGAGAGAAATCCTTTTTATTTTTCTTTGTTGGCTTTTTTTTTTTCTTTACATTCCCAACAATGAATAGGTATGTTTCCAAAGGATAAGTCCTTTGGTTTTGGCTCTTATGTACATACTTCTTGTTGAGAGTCAAACTGCTACTGCTAAAATAAAAAGCCCCAATTAGTAATCTTCAGTCTTGATCACACCAGTCCTGCATTTTCAAGTGTTTTGTGGCATGATATTGCTTGGTCATTGAACTGACCTTGCTGACTTACTCTTAAAACTGGGTTCCTGCCTAATTACACTGATTTTTATACTGTAGTTATTGTATTTAATAGACTCTAAATGCCATCCATTATTTGGTTATCATTATTTTTTGTTTCACTAAGAAAGAAAAACTGTAAGAGATCATCAGTTGTTAAGAAATACATGGATTTGGGAGATGATAAAACATGAAAAATTGTGACTTAGAATCAATGACTATAATAATATGTTATCACGATTTTCCTAGTCATCCTGAGTTCTTTGAACCCCTCCGATTCCCTTAATCTACATATTCAATATCACCAGGTAGTACTGATTTTTCCTTGTGTCTCTAATTATTCATTTTCTTTTTTGTTCTCGTCTAAGCATGTCCACTCATATTGAGAAGTCTATTGCAACTGGCTTCTGAGCCTCTTCTCTCTGCCCAGCAAACCCCTGCATACCAACACCAAATAAATTTTCCTAAAATATCTGTATATGTTTTATTTTTTATTCCCCTTAAAATATGCTTGCTTCCCTTACTACCAATAGGATAAAATCCATGCTTACTTGGCTTAGTTGTGGCAGACACTGATAACTGCATACCCAGTATCCAGTCTTCTCTAATTTTGTGTGAGGCAGTTATATAATCAACTAGCATACATGTCTTCCCAGGTTCCTTTGCAGCTAAGAAAGAACAGGTGACATGATCTGGCAGAAGTCTTACAGGGATTTCTGGGATATTGTGCTTTCTGTGTACAAAAGCTGTCCCTTATTAGGAGAGGCTGAAGTTCATCATTTTTTTAACCATGACACAATAAGCATATGGATGAAACTGACAAAGAAGGGTGGATTATAAATATACAAGGAGTCTGGGCCATTGATTACATTGGACAGCCACTGTACTTCCCCATTCATGGACATTTTAGGTGATAAAAGTAAAATCCTTTTTGGTTTAAACCACTATAGAAAGGATTCTGTGATACACAGTTCAATGTAATCCTAATTGAAACTAGTGTTCAAGGTTCTTCACAACCTACTCTCAAGTGTTCTTTTCTGTCTTATCTCCCATTTTTCCCAACACTTTCAGGCATCCATGCTTTATTCACATTATTTTGCACAGAATTCACTGCTTACCAAACATGCAATGATCTTCCACATCTCTCAACTTTTGCTTTTATACATGCTGGGTTTTTGTTTTTTTTTTTCATCTTCACAAAAACACCATTTCCTCACCTGGGCATATTCCTACTTACTGAGAAAGACATATAATATAAAGCTCAAATACAGAATTAACTTGCTCTTCTTTGTGAAGGTTTAGCACTTTGTTCATACGTCTAGCCTAGCACTTTTAATATTTGATTGCAACCATTTATTTACATATCTGCTTTGTCAATTAGTCTGTTAACTCCTCAGTAGCAAGTACTATTCCTTTTGCATGCAAGTTTTCAAAAGATATTTTTAAGAAAAAAGAAAATATTAACTGGATTTTTAAAACTGTTTTGTGGTAATTTTTTGCATTGAAAGTAATTCACAATTCATACCTTTTGCTTTTGGCCCATCAGATGCTGTTCAACTATATTTTCTTCCCCAATGTGTAAATGAAAAAAAATTATAATGTTAATAGCTTTTTAAAAAAATCCAGTTATCATGTTTTACCCTTCTTTACATTTCACAGGTATCTAATAGGCACTTAAAAACATTTGCTGAATTGGCTTTATAGTATCATGAGAAACACAGAAGACATTATACCTATAGAGGAAGACTGTGGACTAATGAGAAGGTCCTCTTGAACTTGCTCACTTCCCGGTACTGTCTGCTGATCACTCAGTGAACTCTGAGATGCACTGACAGGCTGGGACACTTCCTCATGAACCTCCTCATCACTTAGCCTTTCGACTTTGACGCGGACATCTTCTTCAGTACCCAGAGGCAAGCTGGTTTTTGTGCTCTCACAAGTCACGTAATCAGTCACTCTTCTACCTGGCTCAGATGGGCCAGGTAATTCTAAAGTCCGGGTATTTTCCGCCTGCTTAACCTTTTCAGGCTGCATCCTTCGATCAATTCCAAAAGGAAAAGTCCAGGGAAAAGCTAAAGAAGAGTCTACTGGTTGATTTCTACTTTCTGAGAAGGAAGCTGAAGAATTCAATACCTGGGGAGAACTTGTTTGTGTGCTACACTTTACGGGACTTTCAGGAGACATAACTATGTAGCTTTTACGCTTTCTCCGAGACTCTCGGCAAACAGGAATGGTTCTTTCTACCACGCTGCACTCTGAAGACACTGGAGAAATGCTTCCATCTCGAGAAGTAAAATTGCAGTTGGAATTATTTTCTTGTCCAGCATCTAGACCCTTTTCTGGTTGGCTGTTGGGTGTATTCCATAAAATGCTTGATTTCATGAACTCGGAGCAGGTGCTGGCAACACTAAACATTTGCATGTAGCTGGCAGCAGCTAGAACATCAATAATATTTTCTGTGTTAATTGACAGAGTGGCTGTGTAAGCATATTCTAAAAGGGGTATAAAGCCAGTCACTGTAACATGATGTAAATCCAACACATTCTT
>JAQZBX010092774.1:0-12243 GCA_029593785.1 Cabassous unicinctus
GTATGCTTTATTAATATGTATCAATAAAATTGATTTGTTTTTAAAAGAAATCAGACTGACAATAGTTCTATGACCTTAGGTAATCAAAATTTTGCTATTGATTTCAAATCAAATCAAGGTTTGTTTTTTCATCCTTTGACAGGGATAACAGGGTGGCAGCTACCCCAAATCATTGCCTTCATTTTTTTTTTTTTTAAAGAAAGGACAACACACAAAGGATGGTCTGTTAGGAGACCAGGAAAAAAAGAACACAAACATTTTTCTAAATAATCTAACCAAATGCTAAAATCCATCAGAATTCAGAGAAAATTTGGTCTGAACATCAACAGGTGTTGATCGCTAAACCTAGGGAAATTCAGTCAACACCTGCAGTGCAATATGCTTTTGGAGGTACACTTCTTAAAGGATTTAAGGACAGGAAAGACAATCTCTGCACAAACTAAAATACAATGTAATTTTAAAAGCACATTTTCCTCAAGCCTTTCCTGAATCACTCAAACACATTTCTGAATGTAACTCTTCCTCCTCTGCCTATCAAGGCACTTTGCATGTGACTTTCAATGTTTAAAATTTGTAATCAGACATCTCATTCCCCCTCTCTCATTTATTACTTGTGTTACTTTGAGAATTAGCTTTAACCTCTCTGCACCTGTAAACTGGAGGCAAAGACGGTAACAGCAGTTGGCAAAACGTTTACAAATGTTAATTGTGGTTATACTTTCTTTCCACCTTAATAATTACTGGAAAAATACGGCAGAAAACTGTTAATGAAAGTATCGGCAGATCCCGGAGTGGTCAGATTGGCTATGACCAAGTGAAAGGGGGTGGGGTAGAGGAAACATGTTGCTTCAAAAAAGTAACTCCCTTACTTCAGAGAAGGGACCTGAGAGAGGAAGAATGGGGAGAGAAGGGGCACTTGGATTACTGGGGAAACTAGTATATGGGGCTGATTTTCCGAGCTTGGAAGGGACGTGGGAAAAAATTAACAGACGGTCCAGGAGAACACAGGCAGAAAGATGCCTGGGGACGTGAACACAGAGCTGGCAGGGATGAATAAAGAAACTAGGCTTGAACTGGGACTTCTGGCCAAGCTCACCAGCTCCCCACAAGCCACAGAGGCTGAGCTGAGGCCAGGTTGCCTTTGTGGACTGCCCAATTCCATATAGACCACAACCCTGGAAAGAGACTTTCTCTTCATGTCTACATTCTCCACCACACTTGGCACGGTAGATCCTTAAGCATAAGGATGCTGCATAAATATTCATTTTCATCTCTTCCTTCCTTGAAATCCTTGCCAGGAATTCAATATAAAAATATGAAAGGGAGGAAACAGCATAAAATTTAAGAACATGGGCTTTGAACAAGACAGACCTGGGTTCAACCCCAGCTCCACCACCTTCAATCTGTGTGACCTTGGGCAAGTTACTTAAACCTGTCTGGGTTTCAGTTTTTTTACCTGCCACCAACTTCTCAAAGTAAAACTTCCCAATAGAATTACCCTCAGGCAATGAGAACCAAGATGGGTAAGGCTGCCTTAAGGAAGGCACAGGTCCTCAAGGTCACTTAAAATTTGCCAGATAACATTCAATCTAATCAAAATCCTCATCCTCTTTACAGACAATCTTTTCCACAGCCTAATGCATTCTCTAGTGGCTGCTATTGCCTCACTTTGTTCTGCCCTCCGTAAAAACACCAATTCCCAGAAATCAGAGGCAATCAATTCCCTTTTCTGTGTTTATGAGCTGCTCTGTGGGATTCCTTCCTGCTACACCTCATCCTTCCAGGAAGGGATTCTTAGAAAATGCACCTCCTCCTTACAGGAAAGGAATCCCTCCCGAAGAATCCAACAACTGTGGAGATGAGGCAGCTGTGGAGAATTTCCCTTCCAAAGACTTGCTGTGTGTAACCTCCTAGCAGAGATAACCAAAATCCACGAGGGGGGAGGGAAGGGGAGCGAGGGGGAAGGGGGGAGAGGGAGGAAGGGAGAGAATTTTCAGTTTGCCATCTCTTTTTTCAGCTATGAATATTGGATACACTAAGGACCTGCATGGAGTTTCCCCAAACACTAAAGAATTCGGTAAATTTGCACGTAGAAGTAAAAGGGAAAGTTTAGGGCAGGAATGTGAGTTACTTCATAGACTGAAAGAACAGAAGAGCTTACATTGGATATCCTCACACCAAAGACTGATTCCATCTGGTATTGGGGAAACAACACTGACAATAACGAGAGTAATCTAATCCGAAGAGCAATAATCATCCAGCACTTATCTAAGGACAGGACATGTTAGTCCATAAGCAAGCAAAACACTCTGAAAGGCTTTATGGGAGTCGGTTCCAAGACTGAAGGGTTTCAGAGAATTTACCTAAATTCAACTCAAGAAGTGAGAGTGAGAGAGAGAGAGAGAGAGAGAGAGACAGAGAGAGGAAAGAAGAGAAAGGGAGGGAAGGTGGAAGGGAACTATGTCAATATTGAGCAGTTCGAGCAGAGTTAAGTAAGGCTGTGAGGTCAGATCCTTGTTGAGTTCCCAGAGGACAAATAACTACAATAAAAAGCAGCTCTGATAAATGACAGTGGCACCAACTCCAACCCATACTTCTTTGGGGTATATGAGTGATAAGAGAGGCAGGTCCAGAATCTATTATTGGAGAAATAGGGAGTCCCAGAGGACCCAGGCTTCCCGCAGACCAGACACAGGAAACAACCCAACAGCTGGGGAAGGAGAGCTTTGGAGACACAGCTTCACAGCACAGCTGCCTTCTTGGATTTGCTCAAGGGCAGGAATTCTTAAACTGTGGGTTATGACAGGTCCTAAAGTCAATCTAATAGGTCCTGACCATGACCAGCACTTTTTTAAGGAAATGGAATAGAAAACGTAAGTGCATTCATCGCTTGTATTTCATGATAGAGTGTACTGATGTTTTTCATTAAAATGTGTGTGCACATGTGCATGAGAATATATGTATCTTGGGTTCATTATGTAAAAATTTTGGAGTGCAATCAAAATGTAAAAACTGATCTAATGGAAGTGGTTCTCAAACGTGAGCATTCATCAGAATCACCTGGAGGATTTATTAAAATACAAACTACTAGGCCCATCCCCAGGGATTCTGAGTCAGTGGGTCCAGAACAGGGCCTAAGAATCTTCTTTCCTAACAAGTTCCCAAGTGATGCTGAGGCTGCTGGTCCTGGAACCACTTTGAGAACCACTGCTCTAGAGCTGTGCTCTCTAATCCCGCAGCAGCCACCACAAGTGGCCAGGGTGTGGACTGGCTATGGGGGGGGTTGGATTCTGAACCTCAGTTTCCTTCCCTCCATTTCAAAGTGGCTCCATCTTCTTGAGGGCAGTGCCTACTTCATAGCTGAACTAGAACTACTTCCTAACAGGCCTCTACAGCAGCTCCTCCCAAAAGGCTCCCTCATCGCCCAGGGGACAGGGGCATCTCCACAGGCTCCACCTTCTGAGAACCTGCCCACTGTTCCTGGCTGCCCTTCCCTTCTGCCACCTCTTATTTGGACCTACAGCTGCCTCCTAACTCTCTCCCTCCACTCCCGCCCTCCTCTAACCTTCCTACATGGCAGCCAGAAGGATCTTTATTCTGATGGGCATCTCATGCCAACAGGCAGCAGAGTGTACAGGTTAAAAGGGGAAACAGTGAATCCACACCGCCTGGATTCTGGCTTCGTCACTTCTTAGTTCTGTGATCTTGGGCAAGTTTCTTCACCTCTCTGTGCCTTCATTTTTTTTTTTTTATCTTTAGTTTGGGGATAATAAAGTACCAACCTCACAAGGTTTGCTGGGGGAATTAAATAAGTTAATATGCAGAAAGCACATAGTAAGGGCTGTTGATGATGTCACCATTCTGGAACTGCTGTCCCAGGTTCCTTTTTGCTGGGTCGGCCACCCATACTCGACTCCCAGCCCGTTCCTCACACCCCAACTGTGGGCCCCTGATCAAGTGGGAAAAGAAGCCATCCTCTCAACAGATTGTTGTAATGATTTTCACCATGTGGGGATCTATAGACTGGAGTAGGGCTGTCCAGTAGAACTTTCTGCAATGGCAGAAATGTTCTTTATCTGCGAGGATGGGAGGATGCAAATTAGGAATTTCTTTAATCACTGTAACAGGCACACCCTAAGCAACATGGAGAGTGGAGGGTGCAATCCCAATCAGATGGGATGGCATCAGAGCTATCCTATTTGTTCACTCAAGAATATTACCTGAGCCGCTGCATGCCAGGCCTGTGTCAGGCACCGGGTTTTATACAGTGATGAACTTGCACACAGAGCCAGCGCCTCGTGGAGCTGACAGAAAGCAGCTGCATGGGCCGTATGGCCTCAGATCAGCGTTTATGGTCTGTCTCCCACTGGAATATGTAAGGCCCTGAGGAGCAGGGACGTGGCTGGCTCACCACTCCATCCCTAGCACCACCTGTGACCCAGAGAGGTAACATTAAGTTGTGCCTGACAGCAAGGACTCTGGGCCAGGGTGACAGCAAGGACTCTGGGCCAGGGTACCTGGGTTCGAATCCAGGCTCTGCCACTCAGAGGTTGTGGGAACTTGGCAGAATAGAACCTACACCATAGGTTTATTGCTATGGTTAAATAAGTTGATGTTTATAAAGCACTTAAAACAACTCCCCACATACACAAAGCACTATGGAATTATTCACAATTTTTATTTTTTAAATCAGCACCTGGTACGTAGAAGGTGCGCATTCTCTGGATAAAGGACTATAAGTTGGTTGAAGGTTGGGTCTGGGGGAGGATTTTAGCAGCAGAGCAGAGAGGTGGGCATTCTGGACAAGAACACCGCATGAGCTAAGCTAAGGTAACATGAGAGCAAATGTGAGGTGTGCTCAGAGAGAAGCCGTCGTCTACTGAGGGCCTGGGCACAACGGATATCTGGGAAGGCAGGAAAGCTAAGCTGGGACCATGCTGAGGAGAGCAAATGCCAAAGAAGCCATCAAGGTCTTCTGAGCGGAAAGCAGCACACGCAGGAGCCTGCAGTATACACAGGGGTTGTAAGTTGGGCTTCATTGAGAAACTCCAGCCAAGAGCTGGCAACTGACTGACTTCCCTTTGTCACTGACCAGTCTCCCTGTGTTCACAGATAACTCTGAGGGTGGAAGTCTAATCACCAGGCACAGTGGTGCTATTAATACCAAGAGGGAAGTTGCCAGGAGAAGCTAGTCCACTGGAGCAGTTTCAGCCATGCTGCTCTGCTGCGAAATTACCTTCTGGAAGACATCTTGAGAACATAGTAACACTACCTTACAATTTCCAAAATACTTCCATAGAGAGTGGCCAAATTCTGGGTATAAATTAAATTTCCCTTTGTTTCTTTTTTTAATATTAATTTCTGTGGAGCAGTAGTTATTAACAGGTCACTTCTCCATTCATCAGAGATAGGTATTGCACACTGCACTACTTCCACATTGGCTCCCTGGTGATTCCACATCTAATTGGAGGTAGGCAAAAAATAAGTCTAGAGAACTTTATTATTTTGAAATATTTTAAATATAATACTTGGAACATGCCAGGAGATTTAAGTTTCCCAAGTTGCAAAAGAGGAAGCAGAAGTCCAGAGAGGTTATGTTATGTGTCTTAACCAAGGTCACACAGCTAATAAGTTCAAGAGGTAGGCCAGAATCCAGGCCCTTGGCTCCCATTTGACACTCTCTCCATAATGCCCAAATTCTCACTTTCTCCTCTCTGAGGTAAAGGTGTCAGCAATTCCAAATTAGAGAAACTCAGATTAAAAACTAAAGTAATAATTTACAACCATTCATTAGGCATATTAAGTGCAAGGGCTCAGATAGGCAGTAAGATATAAAGTTGTGCAAGACACTGTTTTCTGCCCTCAAAGAGCTAACAATGTAGTAAAAAAATAAAAAAAATAAAATAAAAAGGCATAAATGAATAAAAAGTTAAATAAGACCTAACATTTAGGACAATAACAAAAAACATGATGAAAGGGTGAATTTAGCAATATTCCTGATTATCTCCAGTTATTGGGGGCTTAATATGTGCTATTACCATTAGTATCTATTAAGAATATATTATTAGCTCTGTTAAACAGCTGAACAAATTGTGTTGTTAAATGAGCCCAAGGAATTCATGTAAATGCCACATGTAAACGAGCCCATTGGAGTTCTATGAAGCTGAGACCCATCCAGACTCTGCCTACAGTTGCAGGCCATTTGAGAAATCCCCCTCCTACTATTTAAAACAGGACATACACCTTTTGCACAGTCTTTAGAGTCCTGGGAACTATCCTTTCTAGCATTTAACCAAATGTTTTCAAAGATCTTTGAACAGAGAGTGAGATGCTGAAACTTTGAAACCAACAAAATGTGCTTAAATAGGAAGTGATGTAAAATCCATTCCTAGGAAAGCAGCAGGCTATGTGATGTGACCAATATATCACAATCACTTGTATTGCTGATGACACCCAAATTTTATCTCTGGCAGATTTCTTCCCTGAACCCCTGACTCATAACCATTTCCCACTCAGCATCTCCACTTGAATGTAGCAGGCATCTCAAATTTAACATGGTTTCCCCATCTCGTTTAATGGTGACTCCATCCTTCCAGTTGCTCAGGCCAAAAACAAGGAAACATCCTGGCAATCTGGCTTCAGATGGGGTTCTACTCCACTGTCGTACATGACCTGTATTAGGGTTCAGTCTCGTAATCAAGTACCTTTGGCAACGGCTTTCGGAAAAAGACATGGGCTTGCTTTTCCCCCTTGTAATCCTGGGGCTCACTCAGGGCTGCTGCCTTTTATCAGTCAGGGCCCCATCCTGACTCTGCTTCAATGGCAGAATTAAAAGGCCTGCCTCATCAGAGAAGTCCAGCTGTGTGAGGAATGATGGAAGACAAAGCTTGAAAGGCAGATCCTGAAGGATTCTGAATGCCACAGAAAAGAATTTAGGTTTGCTCTTGAGAACAAGAAGGAGAGAGGTTTTTAAGCAAGAGAATGATGGAGATTTGTTTTAGGGTAATGATCAGCAGGAGGGAGACCCACTGGAAAAAATAGAAGGCAAGAGTCTAAGCTGTAGCTGGGCAGTGGTGGACAGGAATACAAGCTCCAGGAAGGCAGGGGCCTTTGTCAGTTTCCTTCACTGAGGGATCCCAAACACCAGGCACCTGGGAAACATTTGCTAAATGAATGAATGACTCTAAGGGGCATCTCTAAAGTTGAATCAATAGGATTTGGTGTCAGTAGATGATAGTAAAAAAAAAAAAAAAAAAAAAAAAAAAAAAAATCATAGATGGCTGACAGGCTGATGCCTTAAAAGCCAGATGGATAAAGATGCCAACAATCTACACAGCAATTCAGGAGGAGAAAGGAGAGGAAAGCACACTCCTGGCACATACATACAAGGAATGAGCATATTTACTCACTAACCTGATTTTCAAATGACATAGTCAGCATATTGATTTATTCGGTCAGCCAACATTTACCTGCCTGAACTAGAGCATGGGCGCTGCCAACCTCCAAATGCCTGCTGTGGGCACAAACCATGGCATATTCTCATGACTTGGGTAGAATCCCAGCTTGGGCATTGCAACCTCTGAGCTATAAGGCCCCTTACAAGTTGTGCCACCTCTTTGAGCCTCATTTGTGAAAAAAGTATAATGCCTGCCACACAGAATTGTTTGAAGATTAAATGAGATACTACATGTAAAACACTGATTGAAATTCTGAGCCCAGAGGAAGCAGTCAAGAAGTGTGACTATCAGTATCATTACCTAAATGCATCTGTTTGATCCATGCATCTCAATGCATGGTCTAAGTTCTAACTACCGCCTGCATAAATCACTATTAAAATGCAAATTCCCAGGTCCCACCCAGACCTGCTCATATCAGAATGACAATAGTTCGGTGGTTTGAGGGGATCAATGGGGCCCAGAATCTACATTTTTAATAGGCATAGCAGAAAACATTGCTAAAATAGGTTAACATGACCCTTAACATCTTACCACACTTACTCTCTGCTGATTTCCATTGTCAATTATCTCTGTATGTACATATATAAAGACATCTTTAAAGTATCAATGTTTAAATGGGTCTAAAACTTATCTTCCTACCTCCCTGAAGGTAGGAATTGATCTTTCTCCCCACTAACCTTCTGGCATGCTATACATTTTATCAGTCAATAAATGCTAATTAGTAAAAGCTGTGCAAGGTTGGAACCCCATGGCCAGCCATCCTCTGGCCATAACCACCTCACCCTCCCTTTGAGTCCTGGCTGTGTTTCATTAACTATTATCTCCAACTCAACCCTGAAAAGAGGGTACTGATCTCCAATTTTAAGACAGGCTTAGAGAGGGTCACTTGCATGTAAGCACACAGAATTCATATGATTCCAAAGTCCACATCTTCCCACTGCAATACTATTCCCACTTCTACACTATTCATCATCACAGAAATAGTTACAGAAAATATTTGCGGGGGCTTAACATTCACACAAAAAGGAAAGCCCACAGAAGCATCCTCATGGTAAGAGGTAAAAGGCTGCTTGGCCCCATCAAAAAGAACAGGCAAGACTTAAAATGCAGGCTCCACACCAGCAATTACAGAGCGGATGTAGCCTGCCACACCCCCCTCAAGGAGGGAGAAAGGTCAACAAAATCAGGTGTCGCCCAGGGGACTCAAATGATCTACTTGACACATGTGAATGGACACACTAGTTGACACCTCTCCTGCTGACCAGATGCAGGCCTAAACAGAGAGGCAAAACAATCAATAAAAAGTTATAGGAGATAAATTTATCAAATTGATTACACTGTTTTGCTAAAAGGAATGAGTAGTGGATTTTAGTACACCTTTGGGATGTTCTATGTCTTGTTTGGGGCTATAGTTATTGTATAAATTGCCAAAACCCATCAAACAGAATGCTTAAGAAAGGGCAACTGGCTGAGGCCAGAGAAAGCCCTGGAAAGCTAACCCAGCCTCCATCAACTACATTTGGATTTACCACTGTTAATAAAGAACAACAACAGGGAGATTCATATAGGATACTCTGAAAATAGTGCAAGAATAAAAATTTAAAATTATATTTTTCTACACATTCACTGTCGATATCGTCTGAGGGCCTGCTGCAGTCAGGCAACCAACCTCTCTCTGAGCCATCCACTGTACTCAGCCCATCTGTGTTTCCCCCTCATGTCATCAGCTTTCTCTGAGACAGCTCTCCTGAGAGTCTGTCTTGACACCAGTGGCAGTTTCCACAACAACGCACACCTCGCGAGCTGACAGTTCACATACTGAGACAAGGCCAGCGTCCGGGGAATGAGGATTTAACCACTCTCTTTTGGTTTGAGTGCACCTGACCCAAGGATCCTCCTCAATGCCCTTCTCTGGGGAAAGGTTCAGCGCTGCTAACCTGGACCTTGACAGGACGAAGTGTGGGCAGAGCAATTCAGAGCACGCCCCAAGCAAGGGAGCGAGGTATCACCAGGCAGCACACTGCTTCTCAGGGGATTTGACAATCTAGGGCCCAGCTGGACACAGTTTATAATCTGCCACTTATTTCCAATCAATAGGCGAGAAGAGGAATTGTTCAATAAATGATTATGGGAAAATGCGGCTGTTTGGGGAAAAAACAAGTCTTATCATACCAAATACCAAAAGCAATTCTAGCTGCCTTTATTTTTAAAATGAAATGAAATAGCTAAAATAAAAGTCATCTGAAGATTTGGCTGATTCTGGGATTTAAAACAAGATACATTAAGAAAATAAGCAACAGGAGAAAGCAAAAAGGAAAGATCAATGTAATGAATGATAAATAAGTTTAAAACTTCTAAACAAAATTAAAGGACAAATGAAAAGCTAGAAAAACAATGTACTTTAAAAACAAATACCTCATAGAAAAAATGTGTGGAAATGTATTAATAGGACAATTCAAAGAAATAAATAAATGGCCCATAAACATTAAAAAGTTCAATCACACTAACCAGTAAATTCAAATTAACCATTTGATACTATTTTTAACCTACCAACTTGAAAAAAAGTTTTAATTCAATACCTAAAGTCAACAATGAAATCAGCTAGCACACAAATCGCTATTAAGAGACCAAACAGATCTAATACTGTTGGAAAGCAATTTGGCCTTTTACCCAGTTATTCCACTTCTGGGAATATAGAATAAGGAAAGATACACCAAAATATATGAACATGGATATATGCATTACATCTTTATCAGAAATAAACTGTTCAACAATAGTGAAAGACTGCATAAACTGCAATAATTAAAGATTTTTTGAAAATTATTGAATGCCACAAATAAATGTTAACTATAGATATTAAATTTTAAAAATCAAGATTCAAAACTTTTTATAGTTTTGTAGAAAAGGAATGAACATGTGCATGCATATGTGTGCATAAAGAAGTTTAGGGGGAAAGACTGAGAAGAAAACAACTAAAACATCAGTAGGTTTATTTGGTTAATAGAAATAAATCATCCATATTCCCTTCCTCTTTTCCTATAGTTTTAATTTTCTTTCAGAAATAGAAAATATATTGTTTTTAAAAATCCACATCAATTATCAATTATCAGGGAAGTGACTGTGGCTCAATTGGATGGGCTCCCGTTTACCATATGGGAGGCCCCGGGTTTGATTCCTGGGGCCTCCTGGTGAAGGCAAGCTGGCCTGCACGGCGCAGCGAGCTGGCGCAGCAAAATGATGCAACAGGAGACAAGCAGACACAGAAAAAACAAACAAAAACACAAAGCAAATGGACACAGCGAGCACAAGCAGCAAGGGGGGGATAAATGAATAAAATAAATCTTTAAAAAAAAAAAATTATCAATTATCAATAATTATAATGCATGACTCCTCTTAGACCCCAGGTCCAAACTGTGGTATGAAAACACCAAAACCCCAGTAACATCATTAGTATGAAAGTCAGTAAACTGGTTATTATTATATAATAACCAAATAATAGCATCATTTGGTTAGGCAGCAACCAAGTCACAAGTTCAGAAAGAGGGAATTTGAGAAGAAAAACACCCAAACAGAAGATGAAGAGAATTTTCTCTATAAGGTGGGCCTTGTTACCGGCAGCCTCTCCCTGGCTGGGCTCATTTCAGCTTTCCTGCTCGCAGCGAGAGGGGTACACAAGAAATCACTTAGGCGAAGGTTCACAAATATAGGATAGCCATCAGTGTCCACAAATACCTTCATAATGCCCTACCCCTCTTTGAAAAGTATAATATGCAATCACAATGCCAACAGGAGGAAGTGCTTAGAGCAGCCAACAGTTCTCAAACTTCCATCAGAATCACCTGGAGCACTTGTTTAAACCCCACCCCTAGAGCTTCTAATTTTTCTCTGGCATGGGTCCCAGAGAATTTGCATTTCTAACAAGTTTCCAGGTGAGGCTGATGCTGGCAGTCTGAGGCCCATACCATGAGAAGAGCTATGTTGAAGTATGGTAACACATGTTTCATATTCATCACCAACAGAACTTCAAGAATTTCCTTGAGAAACTCCAAGGAAATCCCTGAGCAAGGGTGTATTTGAAAAAGGCTTCTTCATGCACTGAAGAACAAGTAACCCAAAAGCAGCACTGTGTTACAGCGGTTACAAGCACAGGCTCTGGAGTCAGACCTCCTGGGTTTGGATCCTGCTCCATGCCACTTATTAGCTGTGTGATCCTAAAGCAGCTTATTCAAACTCTCTGGCCTCTGTGTCCTCCTGTGTAAAAGAGAGATAATAGCTCCTAACCCTCTGGCTGGGCACCTCACTGGTCATCACCTCCCCCTATCCTTCATGCTTCTGTTCTGCCCTGCAGTTACATTTTGAAAATTCACAAAAAGCAAGTGATTCAAGAGTTCATGGCCCTGCCTGAATTTATTTAATAAGACTATCTGCCTACCTTCAAGTTATTATTTATGGTAACCACACCCAAATTCCTTCCTCCTCTACTCCCCTGCCTCAAGAGAAGGTTCATCAAAGGGCCAAGAGAATTCTGAATAAACCACAATTAAAACAATAGTGGGTACACTCAACCCCTTGGGATCCTCTAGTTTTCCCATTTAAATAATAAAAAAAGGAACTATTTAGTCATTAGAATATGTGGAAAAGACAAAAGGGCGAAGATCAAGAAACAAAAAGTATATTTAATAATCATCCAAGGGAAGCGGGTGTGGCTCAGTGAATAGAGCCCCCGTTTATCATATGGGAGGCCCAGGTTCGCGTCCGGAGGCCTCCTTGTGAGGGCACGCCGGCC
>JAQZBX010092775.1:0-12206 GCA_029593785.1 Cabassous unicinctus
GTCTCTTCTAGATCTTCTATCTAGATGTCCTATCCAGTATTGAAATGGGTGTATTAAAATTTACAACTATTATTGTAGTGCTTTTCCTCCCTTCAATACTATCAATGTTTGCTTGATATATTTTGGCACCCTTTTGTTAGCAGATTATATATTTATAATTTTTAAATCTTCTTGTTGAACTGACCCTTTTATCAATACATAAGACATTATCTTTGTCTCTCATAACAGTTTTTGACTTAAATTCTATTTTGTCTGATATTAATATAGCCACATCAGCTCTTTCTTGATTACAATTTGCATGAAATAATTTCAATCCTTTGACTTTCAACCCGTTTATATCTATGAACCTTAAGTGGGTCTCTTATAAACAGAATATATTGGGTCATGGTTCTTTATCCATTCTGCCTTTCCATTGGAGAGTTTAATCCATTTATATTAAAGGTAATTACTATTAAAAAATTATTTACTGTTATTTTGCTAATTTCTTTTTATAAGTCTTAAATCATATTTTTGTTTGTCCTTTCCTCTATTACTGCTTTCCTGAGCCATTTGAATCATATCTCCTTTCCTTTTGTTTTGACTTTTTTAGGTATTTCTTTATGTTTACCATGGGGGTTGCATTTAACATCCTAAACCTATTACAACTTGACTGCAATAGCCTACACATATGCAGTACCTAATCCTTCCATCCCTCCTTTTTATGTTGTTCTGTCACAAACGACATCTTTATGCATTGTGTAATCAATAACAAAGGTTTGTGCTTTTGAATTTTCAGTTATACAAGAAGTAAAAGACAGCATTATAAGTGAAAAATACAATGAACTGGCATATATATTTACTCATATAGTTACCTACACTAGAGGTCTTTATTTCTTCATATAGCTTTAAGTTTTTCTCTAGTGCCCTTTCCTTTCAACATGAAGCTCCTTTAGCATTTCCTGTAATGCAGATCTAGTGTAATGAATTCCCTCAGTTTATCTGGAAATGTCTTAAATTCTCCCTCATTTTTGATAGCTTTGTCGTGTACATTATTCTTAGATAACATCTTTTTTTCCTTTCAGCACTTTACATATGTCCTCCCACTTCTTCCTGGTGTTTTCTATTGAGAAATCAGATGCTAATTATATTAAGAATCCCTCATATGTGATATGCTGCTTCTCTTTTGCCTTTTTTAAGATTCTTTCTTTGTCCTTGGCATTTGACAATTTGATTATAATGTGTCTTCTTTATCATATTTTATTTGCTATTTGGTATTTCCTTTTCAGTAAAATAACTCTTAATATTATTTTACCATTTAAAGTTGGATTGCTTGCCTTTTTGCTGGTTGTTTGGGCTTGCTACAATATTTTAAATTAATATTTTCCTCTTAGAATTTCAAAATTTTTCTCCAGTGTCATATGCCTTTTAACTTTATATGGTTTCCATGGTGTTTAAATGTCCTACTTTTTTAGATGAGGGAATAATAAACTTGGTTTACTTGACCCCTATATGCAGAGCTGAGAGCAAGTTTTTCCCTAAATCTAATCCATGTGCTTCTGCCTCACTATCTCTCTCCTAAACTGTCTATATTAATAAGTGGCTTATTCATGCTGGTCTGTCAAATCAATCAGTGGAACATTTATATTTTAACATGATTGCAGCATTTGGTAACCTTCATTGCTTCTAAAGCTATCCCTGGGTAAATTGCCAAGATAATTCATTACTTAACACCAGATAAACTGATAGCAAAATATTTTGTGTCTCCAGCTACCAAGTACCACACAGGATTACCTTCTTAACTAGAAAATTTATCTAAAATCCTACAATCTCCTTTTTAATGGCAGGACATAAAGGGAATTTTCTTTTAACTTAACTAACAGGTGTCAGAATAGAGGAAAACACAGTCATGGAGCTATAACTTAACATTTTTATTAAATGGAGGGGATGGTCAGGGATATTGGGGAAGACATTTTGTAATTGCCTTGTATCATTTTAAACCCTGTTACCAGTTAATCTTCATTAGTCACTGTTTCTCATGCTACTTCCTACTAACATTCTAATAGTTCTCTGTTGCCTATAGGACATAAGAAGTCATACTGAAATTCAGGGCTCTACCTAATCTAGTCCCACTTTGTCTCAACTTTTTCTCATTCTCCTCTTCCCCTTGACTCAATAATGAATTTCCATTCCTGATCATCTTGGAATTTGCCTCTTGGACCAGTCATTTGCATTTTCAACTCTAAGATCTAGAATGGAGAAGTTGAAGCAACATAGTATAATTGTTCAAACACTGGTATTATAGTAAAGGCAATGAAGGGATACTGAGGAGTTTGCCTTGTTTCATCAAGAGGAGAAAAACCTTTAAAAAAGTTCTATATTATGCCTTATATTCCTTTTGATTCTCTCTTAGCAAATGGTGACTAAAATATAAATAGCTAATTAAATAAGTTATGCTTAAAACTTTAAAGTAGAAAACAATTGTATTTTTATTAGATATCTAAACTCCAAGCCAGAAAAGATAAAGTAAAAACAGAAAATTATGAATGTTTTTCTCAGCATATTCTTCTTTGTGAACACTTGTATTTCAGTGCAAATAAATGAAAGTCTAGTCTTTAATTTATTGAATGGTAGAATAATATAGCTACGGAATACTTCATTGACAAGAATGGAAGCTTAAATTTTTATCCAAATTTAATATGAACATATGAAATTTATATGAACATGAACACTTTTAATAATTTCCTGAGTTTTTTTCATATTGAATACTATAACAAAACAGTTAGAATATAGTATATAATAGCTTATTTAGCGTAATTTAATCTCAATGTGCCTTTTAATTAAATTCATGTGTATATAATGGATTTGTTTTATATTATTGAAAGCCTGGTTTAAAAGAATTGTATCAAGTAATACCTCTCTGTGCACATTAAATGCTCTACAAATGTATGGAAAAATCTCATATTTATGTTTTATTTTACTAAGAATTGAAGTACATATTTTTAATGAATGGAGGACACCCCACTATTATTCATTATTTTCTACTTTCTTCCTAAATATACGGCAATAATTTGGGGTCCTAAATTTGACTTAATCCCCTTGGGGCCTTGTGAAGGAAATTCCAGACTGAAAAAAAAAAGAACAGAAGTTTGGACATATATAAATAATTCTGGTAGAGTCTTACTCAGACTTAAGTACCTTGAGAGGACTAGGAACAGGATTTGGCAAAAAGTGAAGGTTATATCTAATACTAAAACAATAAGAATATGTAAAGCAGATTCACAGATAATGGTGACCAAATCCACTAATTTTTCCCTTTGGTACTGTACATGACTATGAGTAAAATGTTATTAAATTACTTTCCAAGTCCTTTCCTAACTCCTTACAAAATAACATTTTAGATAAGAAATAAAATGGAGAAGCTACAAATGATTTACCTACCTGTATGTATGGTCTGTTCCTTTGATAGTCTTATACATTCCACATTTGAAAATTGGACCCCTGGACACTGAACTTGACCCTTCTCCAGTAGCTGGTACTCTGTTGTCCAGGGGAAAACTGATCAACTTTAACCATTCTGACTTTGAACACTTGGTTGCTCATGTGCTGTCCTGACTGTTGTATACATAGCAAGCATATACACATATTTAAATAAACTAACTAATGAGATAATTGCCTATACCATTCTGGATGTCAAATACCTATATTTTTCCTGATTGAAAACTTGAAAATTCCTAAATCCTAACACTGTTTCTTGACTCTCCCCACCTGTATCTTGGTTACTCTAAGGGCAACTTGCCCTGTTTTTTATTTGTATGTGTGATCCAATATCAGGATATACACTCTTCGGCTGTTTGCTCTTTATCAATGATCTCAAAATATAGGATTATATTTTCTTCTCCTTAAGAGATAGGTAATATATTTTAATCACTTTCTTAAGTCCATGGTTTACCTTAGGTCTCAGGGTCTCAAGAAATACAAATATATTTGTTGTTTAGAAATGATAATGCTATAGTTCCCAAAAAGTAAAAGAAGATTATGCTCATAATCTGAGGTGGAGCTACTACTGAATTTTCTCAATTAGACATGACCTTCGGTGTATGAGTTTAGCTTTTAGGAGATGTGTCTCAGTCTCTTCCCTTATTTATCTGCACTGAGAGAATATGACCATGAAGCAACAGTGAGTGCATATGTCCAAAATAATATTAATTCTTATTACCAGCCATTTATCCATTGGCTCATTCAGAAAAATCATAGGGCACAGTTTGTGACACCAAGTGTCTTCAATCTATAAGTAGGAGACAGGCAGATAAGCAAATAATTTTATAAAGAATTGTGTTGTTTTATTACTTTTTAAGTATTTATACAAAGTAATATAAATTATTTATAATTTATTATATCAAGAGATATAATAGTACCAGATTTTGGTATATGTGTGTGTATACATATATATTTTCCCTTATTCTTCTCTCTAAATTTTAGGATTTAATTGGAATTACAACAAGTCTAGAAGTAAATTAAAAAAAAAAAACCTACAACCTCTTCAATAAGATTTCTTCACAATAATATAAATCTATTATTGATGTCAATCAAATATGAGAACAACATAACTATCTTCAAAATTCAAGGAGTCAGGAAGTTTATCTTCCTTTCACCTTTTCTGGGGAAGTTACATAAGGGTAAGCTCTAGCAAAGTTGAGGGTACTAGGAAAATATAGGAGGATTCACATAAAGAGGCAAGCAGGCTGAGCTGGACTAGGCATTCAAGGTGGAGTAATAGGGTGTATGGGTTCTGGAACAAGGGACTAATGTGCAAAGAATTTCAACCATAGCTTCAGGTGACACATAGAGTGTGGTAGCAAATCAAAGGAGATGAGATTCTGGATGCTAGCTTCCATCAAATTATAAAGGACTTTACGTACTATGCTAAAGAGTTTGAATTTAATCCTATGGATAATGGAATCAGCAAGCGAATAAAAGCACACATTTAATAAAACATGATATGTATTAAAGATCAGGCAAAGCAATCTAGGTGGAAAACTGGGTAGAAATATAATTTAAACAATACAAAAGACAGTTACCTAGTTCAACATAAGATATAGAAACAGAGCAATCCAGATTGGCCAAACAGATGGTTTGACACTAAATCCTAGGCACTGAAAGAAGCAAGCAATTACTTCTTTTGAGGATCTGAATGGTATTAGTTCTCTTCCATAGAGCAAGATTTGATAGGAGCAATGTTATGAATGCCTGAAGGGTCTGAGAAATTAAATCAATCAAACAGCATAGAACTGGAAGACTAGCAGTTACAAAGAAAAGTATTATTCTCTTGCAATTTTAGTCAAATCAAGTGAAAATCTGTATGGGCTTAATTAACATTAATTTTTTCCTGCTTTCCATTTTGCTAAATGACATGTAAAAATAAAAATTACCTTCTGTCTCACTGATTGGTTCTTAAGAATTGAGCAGATACTAAAAAATGAGAGCTATAGTTAAATATTGTTTAACAAACAGCTCACTAGCATCAAAATGTAATTTTAATGGTTAAAATAGACTGGTTTCAAATTTAAATCAGAGTTGATTTAAATCAAAACAAATAGCTTAAATCAAAACAAATAGCTTCTCAGTGGTAGAAATAACTATCCACAAAAACATATATAAAAGGCATGAAAAGCAGAGACAAGGTTACTCACCCTTAGTTTGATTCTCAATAGCCCTAATTAAAGCAAATATTATTTTGTATTCACTTACTTATTCTCAGTATCTAGTTAATCTCTCCTATTCAAAGCAGAAGGTTAATAAGAATGACGGCACAGATGGTGTCTTTTTCTTTTTCACAAGTCAAAGTGACGAGTCCTATAAAAGATTGTCACAGGCATCCTCTCACCTGTCTGGTCCCTTCTGTGCCCCCATCTGCACAGAGCTAATCTGATGACTTGTACTTTCTTGACCTTTTGAAAATCAGACTCCTAGGATTAGTTCAGAAAGGAAACAAACTGTAGTCACAGATTATATTTTAATTATAATGATATTAAATTAGCAAATCAGTTTTATGCTACAAGGTGGTAGAATACTATATAATATTAAAAAATATTTTAAATTTCAAATACCTTTAATTTTCACAATTAGTAGCTGTTTTAATGTAGAGTCCAATGCTCCTATTGAGAGTCAACATGTATTATCTTTTCAAGCTAAGAATAAGAACCAAAACAATATGGGGAATGTTTGAACTGAAAATAATCTTCCATAGATACTATTACATCAATTTTATGGTGGGCTGAAGCTGTATATATTCCAGAAAAACATGTCCTTAAATTTAAACCATTCCTGTGGGTGTGAACCCATTTTAAGTAGGACTTTATGATATGGTTACTTCAGTTAAGATGTGTGTGATCCAGCCCAATCAGAATGGATTTTAATCCTAGTACTTGTGTTGTTTATAAACAGAATGAATTCAGACATGAGAGAGAGAAAGCCACAAGAAGCAAAAAGCTGAAATGGAACCTGGAAGAGAAGGAGGAGACCAGGAGACGCCACAATGATCATTGCCACGTGACAGAGGCACCAAGGCTCTCCAGCAGCTAGTCCCAGAATGCCACAGTCTGGGAAGAAAGCATCTCCTTGATAATGCCTTGATTTGGACTTTCTTTTAGCCACAAAACCATAAGCTAACAAATTTCCATTGTTTGAGCCATGGTATTTGTTTGAGCAGCCTAGAAAACTAAAATAAATGTTAACTCTTATTTCTGCAGAAGAGCACTGTTTACATGTCGTATTTCACCAAAAGTTTGTTATAATCTCTAGCACTTCTGGTTAGATCAAAGAGTTGTATATTTTCTCACAGATTCAATAGTCTGTTCTCATTTCCAACAGAAATAGGCTAACTTTCTGCTCTCTGTCCCTAACTGTAAATAGATCATACATTCCTCCTTCTTCAAAAATGACCCTCTTGTTTTCCCTGTGTCCTTCAAGTTCAACCTTCAAACACCCACAGATCTGCCTTGATCTTAGGGGTAAAAGCAAACAAACAACAAAAAATGGATAAAACAACCTTCACTAGAACTCTAATTACTGTTCTGTTCCTTCCTCATTTCTAATAGTAGATTTTCAAAATATTTGCTACTGTTAGACTACAAATATTTCTGTGGTGGGAATTTGTCCCTGTTCATCATCCTAAGAAGAGTTCTCTCTTAGAGTAGGAACTGAGGCACTCTTTATTCTAAGAGAATAAGTAACTTTAAGTTAATTTTAGTAACATTACTTAGCTTTCATATTGCTTATTTTTATAATTACCTTCTATTAAGGGTAAGTTAAATGAGTTCTATTTATTGTGATAATGGCATTCCTTTAAGATTGATTTAAGTGTCAAACTTTATGGCTTAGATGTGCCAGTATCATTACAGGAATAGGAATAAGATTCTTATGGCAAAATGAAAATGAGTGAGGAAGCATGTGCTTCTTCCCAGCTACAGAAAATTTAATCATAGGGAGGTGGCCATTTGTAACCAGAGCACTGGATATGGAGGCTCCAAGATGCAACTGAGCATTTTCATTTCTTGATTAACTTAAAAAAACGGAATATAACCAGGGATGGTCATTTAGATATTAGGAGAGTGGTTCCCTTCCTAAGGCTGGAGTGGTTTGCCAGTGGCAATTAGCAGTTGAGACTCTGGGCTAAGGAAACACCTAGTTTCATGAGCCTTGGGGGCAGAGAAGCAGGTAGAAGCCTAAGTACCCCATGGACTCATTTTCTTTCCTTTCCTTTTCTTTTTTCTTTTCTTTCCTTTTCCTTTTCCTTCCCTTTTCTAACTATAGTCCAAGGTTTACCTTGGATTACCTTAGGCTGTTAGTATTGTAGAGTCCCATGGATTTTTCAAAATTTTTATTCCAGTAATATTTTACACAACCTAAAATTGCCCCGATGGACTCATTCTTGAATACAGTTAAGGCAGTACTCTGGGAAATTCTAGGTGCTTGTTTGTTTATTTTTATTATGTAAACATATACACAAAATAAGGCATAATTTTATAATATTTTAATAAAACCTCATGGATTCTTCATCAGCTTCAGAAGTTAATGTTTTACCAATCTTCTTTCATATATCTTCCCTTCCTCTATTGTATTTTAACCGAAAATACAATGCCAATGTCACAGGTAACAAAAAATGGTAAAAGTTACTTAATATCATGTATTACCCTATCCATTAAAGTTCCACCAATTGTCTTATACAGTTGTTCTGTTAGAAACAGAATCCAAGGAAGAAGTTTGTAATAAAGAATTTAACCTTGCCCTAAGAGAGGTCTGACTTTGCCCTAGCAGACTGTTCCATAACTTTAGAGTCCATATATTGTATTTAGTTGTTACGGTTTTAAATCTACTTTAATCTGTCATAGGCCTCCTCTTTACCACCATTTTCTTTGAGGAAACAGATCATTTATTGTGTAAAAATTTTCACATTCTGGATTGATTGCTTTTTCATGGAAATATTAACATGCTTTTCCATATCATGTATTTCTTAAAACCAGCAGTTATTTTGGAGGCTTGATTAAATTCAGATCCAAAATTTAAAGTGATAATTTAATTGGCAATGCTGTGTACTACTTATTGCAACATATCAGGGGTCATAACATCTGCATCCCACTTTTAGGAATTATCAGTGGGTTCAAGTGTTGTCAGCTGTGATAAGCAGAATTCTAACGATTCCCACCCAAGATTCTGGTTATTCAATCAAACACTAAACCAAGTACTGTTGTGAAGAGTCTTTGCAGATGTAATTAAAATAGGGAGATGATTCTGGATTATCTGGGTGGTCCCAATTTAATCACTTGAGCACATAAAAGCAGAGGAATTTCTCAGGCTTGAGTCAGATGCAGCAGAAGAGAAAGCAGGAGAGATGACACAGAAGGAGAGGTCAGAAATGTTTGAAGCATGAGAATGACTTTTACTGATTTTTAAGACAGAGGAAGGAAGTTTTGAGTAAGGAAATGTGGGCAGCCTCTAGACCCTGAAAACATCCAGACAAAAGCCACCAATAAAATATGGACTTCAGTCCAACAACAGCATGGAAGTAAATTCTGCCAACACGAATGAGCTTGGAAGCAAACTCATGCCCAGAGGCTCCAGAACAACTAACAACTAACAACTACTAACAACTTAATTTCTGCTTTGAGCAAAGCAGAGCAAAGAACTAACCAAGCCACATTGTGTTCTGTTTTATGACCAACAGAGTTGTGAGATAATAAATGTGTGCTATTTTAAGCTTCTAAATTTGTGGTAATTTGTTAAGGTAGCAATAGAAACCTGATATTTCTGATTTATTCCTTTTTTATACATTTCCCCATCAGCCTTTCATTGAATACTTTTAGCATACACTGTTGATCATCACCTAAATCCATTATATCATTAGATGTTACCAAAAAAAAAAGTAATTTTGAAATTATATCATTCCAGAAAAAAATTCTATCATTCCAGCTACACTTTTGTTAAGGTTTTTAACCAAATTTCTAATAATTGTCATGAGCTCTTTTTTTTTTTTTTTTTTCCCAGCGGGGGCCAGGGAATGAAACCAGGACTTCATGTGTAGAAAGCTGGCGCTCAACCACTGAACCACATTGGCTTCCCTGAGTAGGTTTTTACATTTGTTTTGCTTGTTGTTTGTTTTTGTTTTTTTTTCAGGAGGACTGGGAACCAAGCCAGGGACCTCCCATGTGGGAGGTGGGTGCTCAACCGCTTGAGCCACATCCATTCCCAGTTTTTAAAAAAATATATTTTTATTAAAAATTATGAAGGTTATGGAAAAACCATGCAGAAAACAGTTCCCATATACTACCTTTTAAACATACAGTTATCCCTATTATCAACAGTTTGCATTAATGTGGTAACTTTGTTGCATTTAATGAAATAATATTCCTATAATTATACTACTAACTATAGTCCATAGTTTACATCAAGGTTCACTGTGTTATTCAGTCCTATATTTGTTTTTTTAAATTTTTATTCTGGTAACACACCTAAAACATAACATTTCCCCTTTTAACCACATTCAAATTTATAACTCAGTGTTGTTGATTACATTAATAATTACATAAATAATTACATTAATAATTTTACAATCACCACCATCAATTGACAAAATTTTCCATCACACCACACAGAATCTCTGTACCAATTAAATATTAACTCCCCATTCCCTACCACCACCCTGGCCCCAGGTAATATATATGCTAGTATATATGTATATATATGCTATATATATATGCTAATATATATGCTGACTCTATGAATTTACTTTTTGTAATTATTTAATATCAGTCAGGACATATAATATTTGTCCTTTTGTATCTGGCTTATTTCACTTAACATGATGTCTTCAGGGTTCATCTATGTTGTTGCATATATAAAAACTTTATTCCTTTTTAAGCAAGAATAATATTCCATTGTATGTGTATATCACATTTTGTTTATCCATTCACATGATGATGGACACTTGAGTTGCTTTCATCTTTTGCAATTCTTAATGCTGACATGAACATCGGTGTGAAAATATCTGTTTGAGTTCCTACTTTCAATTCTGTAGGGTATATACCTAGAAGTGGGATTGTGGGGTCACATGGTAGTTCTATATTTACCTTTCTGAGGAAATACCAACTGTCTTCCGCTGTAGATGCACCATTTTACATTAGCGCCAACAATGAATAAGTGTTCTATTTCTTCATATCCTCTCTAATATTTGTTATTTTCCATTTTATTTTAATAGCAGCCATTCCACTGGGTGTGAAATGGTATCTTATTACAATTTTGATTTACATTTCCCTAATGGCTAATGATGAGCATCTTTTTAGGTGCTTATTGACCATTAGTGTGTCTTCTTTGGAGAAATATCTATACAAGTTATTGCCCATTTTTAATTGGGTTATTTGTCTTTCTATTGTTGAGTTGTATGACTTCTTTATATATCCTGGAGTCAGTCACCCTACCTCCAGTTTGCCTTCAAGGAGTCCCAAACTCCTTCCTGCTCTGAAGAGACAACCACCCAACCTCTAGTCTGCCCCATGAAGCCTGTCATCCAATCCCCACCCGAAGAGATTAATCCTGTCTCACTATGTGAAACTACAATGGAATTCTATGAGGTAATTGACTCTCAAAGGCACTTCTAATATTTCTCCTTACCTACCCCCAACACTCCTCTTTTCTTCCAGACCAATAACTAAAGTCACAACAAGTCCTGAAAGGTGAAGTACACAGTGTGACCATGAGGAAGTGCACTATACTCCAAAAGAAATGCATGAGTTTTCCAATTTATATAGACAGAAACCAGGGGAATATGTGTGGGAATGGATATTAAGGGTACAGATAAGGTGAAAGGAATATAAAATTGGATCAGGCTGAATTTATTGATATGGGGCCACTAAATAGAGATTCTGGATTCAGTGTTGTAGCTTGAGGGATTAGAAAGGGCTCTAACAGTTTGTTTAGGTACCTGACTAAAACATAGACCAAAAGATGGTCAACATTAACTGAAGTCAAGATGCCAGAATTGCCCTGGTACACTGTAGATGAGAGGACCCAAAGGCTTAGAAAGACTGGAATGTTAGAAAGGATATACCATCTAAGACATGCCAACCAACACCAGAAATGTGAGGAATAATTTGGGAGACTAACTCCATCTACCCTGAAGAGCTCTGTGGTTGCTCTTCTCTGGAGGTCATATATTACCATGGGAATTGCTGTCACATAACTAGGATCCTTAAACACTATGGGGATGATTGGATCCCAGGCTGGCACAAAAAGTGGCAACACTTAATCAACAAAGACAAGGTGGGCATGACTACAACAATGAAAAGCAGACTCAAAACAGCAATCAAAAGAGTCTGAGTCACATAGACCTATGGAGTTGGCTAATAGATCATGGGATACCTATAAGTAGAATATATGGGGTGTCTACTAAATTCCTACTTGGTCCGTATAAGCAGAAGTGTTCTAGGTCAAATGAACAATAGTCTAACTTGAATTACAGAGACAGAGAGTCATGCCTCCTTAATCAGTTCCTAGACTTGAGACAGTCTACAGACCAAGAGCCCCCTGAATGAGGGGAAGGTACAGGTCCCATTGGGGAAGGACCATTATACTGCTAAAAGTTTATATTATAAATCTTCCTCCCAGCCTTCACCCAAGAAATCTATGATCTTTTACCAGGGTAACTATGGATTGGGGAAAAGGAAATGATCAGA
>JAQZBX010092776.1:0-12236 GCA_029593785.1 Cabassous unicinctus
ATTCTTTTCTGTTGGCATTCCATGATGCCATACCTCCCTGGTTAACCCTAGACTGTCTTCTATTCTCTTCCTACATGCTCTTCTGAGACTGGTGGTCTACAACCTTGGTTGCACATTGGAATCTCCTAAGGATCTTGAAAAATAAATCATTGCCTTGTCCCTCTCCCTTCCAAGATTCTGATTTAATTGGTCTGGGGTATATCTTGGACATCAGATTTTTAAAAGTTACCCAGGTAGCTCTTATTTACAGCCAGATGTGAGAACCACTGGTTTAGGAAAATATCCACACCCATGGCTTTTAGTATCATCTCTATGCTGATGACTTCCCAGTGTATCCCTCTAGCCTAGACCTCTCTTCTGAACTCTACACTTGTATATCTTCCTGTCTACTTGACATCTCCACGTGGCTGTGTGATAGTGTCTCTCAAAGTTAATGTTCAAAAATGATTTCTTAACTATCTCCCCTAAACCTAAGTTTCTCCCCTCCCCTAAGTCTTTCCCATCTCATAATGAGTCCATCATCTACCCTGTTGTTTATATTTTGGAGTCTATCTTTATTTGTCCAATTCTTCCACTTCATTCATTGAATTTATCACAAAGCCCTGTCAGCCCTATACTTCTCTCCATCTCCACTGTCTTCACCCTGATCCACCCACAGCCTCTCTTATCTGATCCACATTAATAGCCTCCTAGATGACCTTTGCACTTTCACTCCAAGCCGTTCAGCCCAAGTGATCTTTTAAAAATGTAAGTCGTGTGTGTGTGTGTGTGTGTGTGTGTGTCGTATCTTGTCCCTCAGCTACTTAAATCATTCAGGGGCTTCCTGCCAACTCAGAATGAACTCCAGAGTCGTTGCTGAGGCCTGCAAGGGCCTACTTTTCTGAACTAATGTTTGTCTGCTTTTCCTTCTCAGTGTGATGAGCCACACAGCTCTTTCTTGCCTGAGGCCTTTTAGGAGCTTTTCCCTCTTCTCTTTACACAGCTGACACCTTCTTATATTCTTTTAAGTCTCTGCTTAAATGTTATCTCCTTCAGAGAGATCTTTTCTGTGCATTCCATCTAAATTAAGTTCCCACCCTTCCACCCTTCAGTTTTCTCTATCACAGTAGTTTGTCTCCTCAAAAAAAAATATGTATTGAATAAATGAATGATGAATGGACTTAGACATAGTAGATACTTATTTGTTGTATTCTATGCAGGTTCATTCATTCAACAAATACTCATTGACTTGCTGAGGTTGGGAGCAGATGATAAGTTTTGTTTTGTTTTGTCTTTATGGTTCCCAAACTGAACATCACTTAAAAAGTCTGGCAGGTAGAAGAAGAATCACTAACCGTAGAATCCTAATGGAGGAAGCCAAGTCCATTGTTTTGTCTCTGCTTACTTAAAGCATAGCTCTACCTAAGAAGATAAGTCTGTCTTAGCTTCAAGAAACTATTGAGCACATCGTGCCCACTGCCATTCCCTCAGATGTGCATAAATTATGATTTAAATATACTGAGAAGCTTTCTTTTTGATTGATCAATAGGAAAATGGTATATAAAGATCATTTTATTATTGAAAAGAAGACACTCCTGTAAACCATCCAACTTAAACAGGAATGGTTGAACTCTCAGTACATAAGAAAAATAAACAAGAATTATGTTATAGAAGAGTAGGAGCTCCTTAATCATAGTAGAGACATTTGATAAATGAAATAGAAACTCAGTCAATGAAATATTTGGACTATTCCTATGGAAAAAGAGTAATTTATTCCAGAATATGAATGTATGATATAATCATTCTTGTTCTCAGCAAGTGGTATGGGTGGGGTAAACCATTTATAAATTGTTTGGTGTGAAAGTCCAGTTGTTAGAGAGCTCCCTGACCATATCTTCACTTTCCTCCCCAAAGGAAATACTGGGCGATTTGAATAAGATACTAAGTAGCTGAAAAGATAAATACCAAATGCATGTCCACCCAACTTGCATGGTAATTATTGGCTGTCAGTGGCCTGAAAGTTTCCTAATGTAAATAAAGCATAGCCTAAGTCACAAGTATAGAATTTTCATATCCAGTATTACCATGTGCATGGGTTGAATCATAAATTGCCAACTGCACTTATGGCCCCAGAGGTGTTTTGTTTGGTCAGCACAGAAGGTTTTTAAATTATGAATATGAATGTCTTTTGGCAAGGCAAGCACTCCTCAGTTTGTCAGTGATCCCTGCTATTCCCTTTTGTCTTTAGCCCAACCCTTTTACTTACTAGTGTTAGCTGCTTGGCCCTCAAGACATTGGAGTTTGAGGCCTCTGGTTCAAACTTTTAGGCTATTCAGATTGCCTATATGGTATTAAAACGTGAGCTAAAATGAGATTACCTCCATTGTGATTTTTTTCCCTTTTTTGCATCAAATAGGGTCATTCACATGTCAAACTGCAGCTCGCCGCTGTGTTTTGTATATCAAACCTCATATGGAATGAAGAGGAAGGTAAGAAGGCAGTGAGATTTGTTCTGAAGAAAATTCTGGAAAGAGGGTCTCGTGCTAGGAAGGCAGCAGTACCCCTGAGATCCTGGGTGGAGGCACTGCATGCTCATTAGGCTGCTTGGGCCCAGGTACCGAATAGAGTCCCCCTGGTATGAGGATCAGTGGGGTAAGCCGGAGTCAGCTCCCCACCTAGGAGTCAACACTCACCCGATGTCTGGGGGTGGAGGAGACCCTAAGAAGTGACAGTCCCTGCTGTTGAGAAAGCTGAGAAGGATGGTGAGGTGTATTGAAGGAGATGAGAGGTGAGAATGGGCGGGAGGATGGGCCTTTCATTGTGAGCAAGCAGATATGCTTTTTGGAGAGTAATGAGAAATATGCAGTACAACTGAAGAAGCAGATGCTGCCCATCTGTAAGGAGGCCTTAGAAATTCTCCACCTTGGCTGCACACTAGAATCACCTGGAGATTTTTACATCAGACCAGTTAAATCAAAATCTCTGAGTGGGTGGGCTCCAGGTGTAAGTATTTTTCAAAGCTCCCTAGGTGATTCCAGTGTACCCCCAGGCAGTGAGCAGGTGCAAGAGATCAGTGAGTCTTAATGCTGGATTAGCTGCATAAAATCACCTGGTGAACCTTTTAAAAGTGCAGATTTCTGGGCTTCACTTCAGAGATTCTAGTTCACAGGATCTAAAAAGGGGGCCAAGGAATGAGTCACTGTAGGCTCTTCAGTGGGGAGGAAAGACTGCAGGAGGATTGCTCTGCTTGGCAACTGTGTCTAGAAGATAGTGGAAGGAGGAGAGACCAGATTCAACCCAGAGATCTAAATAGCAAGTACTGTCTGGGTACCAGGACCACTGCTGCCTTCCTGGTGCAAGACCCTCTTCCTAGAGGGTCTCAAGGAGTCCTAGTCTAGTTGGAAGATAGAACAGAGCAGCATGAAATTGGAACTGTTGCAGACTAACTGAGAGTCAGCAGGAAGTGCTAGAAGGTCAAAGGAGGTGGAAGAGAATACAAGGGGGAAAGTCAGACCTGTTTAAAGTCAGAAGAGCCTGGCTTGGCCAGGATCATGGGAATGTTCAGAAATGAGTGATGAAGCTGGGTCCCGATGACAGGGTACATATTCTTCTTCCCCCAAATCAAGGCTCACTGAGAGCCAAGCAGGCCTAAACCAGAGTGGGCCTTTACCACTGAATCTCGTCACTACAAAGCCAGAGCTAAGGGCCTGCCCCTGACCTCTGAGACGAGAGACCATGTTGGACTAGCTGCGGGTTTATCCCAATTTATACAAGGATTTTACACAAAAGCTTGAGTGGAGGAATTGGTATTACTGTACCAAAGCACCTCTGGCTTTGTCTGGACCCCAGACTTCAGGGCCTTGCCTTTGCCACAGACCTCTTGAAAGAGTTTTCTGATCCTACAGCTTTACACTCACAGCCCCATCACATAAAACAGTTGAGCACTCCCAATCCCACAGCCAGTCCTCTTCCCATGTGCAGTGATTCCGGGTTAAGAGAGCCTTCCTTCTACAGTTCTAACCAAATGATGACTAACTACTTAGCACTGATGAGAAATAAAGACCCCCAGCTAGCTCTGAATAAGGAACTGAATTTCTGCCTTGCTCAGCATGCCTCCTGTCCTTCAGGACTTTAGAGTCCCGTCTACTCTAAACCTCCAAGGTTTCTCACAAGCAGCCTTAAGCAACATTGCTTCAGTCACTTAGCCTGTGGGCCTGTGAGAAGCACTGCATGCTAAACAAGAGGAAGGGCCACACCAAGGGGCTCATGCTTTAAGTTAGTTGCTTCTATTTCTTTTTTTTTTTTTAAGCAGTTTTATTGAGATATATTCGCATACCATACAATCCATCCAAAGTGAACAATCGATGGCTTTTATATTTCTTGATGACAATAGGCAGCACAGTTAGCGATGGGCTGTCTGGTAAAGAGGGGACCAGTACACTGTTCCACAGATGAACCTGACCCTACCAGGATCTTGTTATAATCACCGAGCCCTTTAGAACTGTAGTTCATAAAGTCTGGACAAACCTTGAGTAAGAAAGCTGAAGAATCTGACCTTCATTCACCCTGTAGTCCATGGAGAAATAAACCTGGCAGTAGAACCAAGGATGGAAAGAAGGTCAGGAGGCAGGGAGGCCAGTTGAAAGCCATCAGAGAGTCCAGCTATGAGTGTATCAACTCTGCTGGATTAGATTGGGGGCCAAGGTAGGGAATGAAGGGCACTGGTAAGGCTCTAGATTGTTGATTATACATTGAGGAGAGCAGTTTTTTTGAGTCATGTTCTAGTAACCTGCTAACTTTAATCTTTTAGGTTCACAAGAACGTCAAGATAAATTACGAGACATGGGTATCGTAGATATTCTACACAAACTGAGTCAGTCACCAGATGCAAACCTTTGTGAGAAGTGAGTATCAGTGTTAAAAAAGCCTTGCTTTGAGGGTACATTGGATTCTTTTATGAAAGAATTTGAATTGCCTAGTGAGTCACATGGCCACACTTTTTAAATCTTTTTAGATTCTTGGATTCCCTTTTTAATATTATGTGAGCCAACTGTATGACATTTGAGTGTCAACTCCCTTAGATTCCCTCTGTCATTAGAGTAGAAACACATGTGTCCTTGAAGAAAACAGAAAGGCCAATAATGAGAACATTCATTAACTCAGAAACTTAACTGAGCATCTGCCATGTGCCAGCCTGACCTGGCTGCTGGGGACACAAAGCCAGGGGACACAAAGAGCTCACTTGTCCTGACAGAGGTAGGAGTTACCATTAGAGACCCCTCTAGCCTCAAAACAGCTAAAAATGATCTTCCTAGTGTACTCCCTTATAGCACAACTTTGACTTTTCAGCTCACTTCTGTGCATAACAATAACAATAGAAAACATCAACTCTTCCATTCTCCAGACTCTTGAGCATGGCAGAGAAGCCCTTCCTGTCTGGTTCTGCCTTTCTCATCTCCTGTGTCCCCCACCTTCTTGTGTTTACACATTCTGTTCCATCTGGTTTGTCATCCCCGTCCTCTCTCCTCCAGGTTCCTATCCATCCATCCATCCATCCATCCATTCATTCATTCAACAGATTTTTTAAAAATCCCTACCTTGTCCCAGGCACTGTTTTAGGCCCTGGAGATAACAATGGTAAGTAAAATTTACATTCTAGTACATAAGACAAACTTTTAAGCAAATTAATATAGAATATCATATCAGGTAATGAGAAGTGCTAAGAAGAAAAATAAAGCAGAGTGAGGACTAGAGAATAAAGAAGGTTCTTTTCAGATAGGTTAGTCAGTGAAGGCTGTCTGAGGATGTGACATTTGATCAGAAACCTGAATGAAATGAGGGAATCTGCCAGGCAGATATTTAGAAGAGTGTTCCAGGCAGAGGGGACAGTTAGTTCAAAGGTCCTGAGGCAGGAATTGAGTTTGGCATGTTCAAGGAACACAAGAAAACCAGTAGGGCTGGAGAAAAATAAGTGAAGGGGAGAGTGAATTGGGGAAGTAGCAGAAGACCGAATCAGGAAGAACCATAAGCCATTGTAAGAATTTTGGATTTTATTTTGAATTTAATGGAAAGTCATTGAGGGTTTTGAGCAGAGAAGATGTTATCTGATTTGAATTTTCCCTTATTTATTTATTTTTTTAAAACCATATTTTGAAATAATTTCAATGATTTGAATTTTTTAAAAGCTTACTCTGGCAGCTGTGAGCCAGAAAGGAGGCAGGGAGGCTAGTTAAAGACTCTTGCCTATTATAGGTTAGAGATGATGGTGGCTTGAATGAGGGTAGTAGTGGTAGAAGTATTGAGTAGAGGTTGGATTTGGGGTTAATCTGAAAGTAGAGCCAACAGGTCTTGCTCATATATTAGATGTAGGAAGTTAAACAAAGACAGGAAAGGAAAATGCCTTGGGTTTTAACCTGTGTGATTGGTAGAGGGTGTTGCCATTTACTGAGATAGTAAAGAATGCAGAACTGGGTAGGGGTAGGAGAAATCAAGAGTTCTTCTTTGGGCATACCAAGATTCAGATGCCTAAGAGTGGCGCTAGGGATATAAATTTGGATGGTATTTAAAGCCATGGGGCTGGATGAAGTCACCTAGGAGAGAAAAAGGAGAAGAGAAGAAGGCTAAAGACCTAACTCTGGGGCCCACCAATATTTAGGGGAAGATGAGGTAGATCCAGCAAAGTTGAGTGTAGGCAGAGAACCAGGAGCGTAAGGTATCCTGAAAGCAAGGAAAAAGAATGCCTAGACAATGGCTATTCATCCTTCAAAGCTCAGAGACTTGCTTTGCCCACTTTGCACCTTACCCCCAGGCTTTGCCAGGGACCCCTACTGTACTCCCACAGCACCTTACACTTTTGTCTACCATAGAACATATCACATTGAGTGCTAGCTGATGGCTTACTGGTCTGTCTGCTCTACTGAAAGGAAAAGGCACTTAGTAACTGCTCCTTGAATGCATGGCTGTGACAGACTCTGGAGCACACAGAATAGGCTAGACCACTGCCTCCCTGAATCTTACTTAACATCCAGTGGGTTGAAGAAGACAAAGGCCTGAATAACTGCAACCCAAGGCTGCTAGTCAGATGAGTATCACACAGAAGTCAAGTCAAGGCCAACCTCATGAGTGGACCTCGAGTAATAGCTCCTGGCTTAAATGATGGGCACTCTCGACCCATCTGTGAAAGCCAGTCAAGTCCTAGTTTTTCTCCCATGTTTGTTTAGAAATGAACAGAGTTCTGCTTAAAATCATCTCCATCAGGACTGTTCTCCTCAGCCTCTGATGGATTTGGAGGTGAGATGGATAGTCATTAAGAGAGGTGGCCTGTGGCATCATTCATAAACTTGTTTCTGAAGGAAAATGACTTCTCGTAGAATCCAGCTTGCCCCTAAGTTGGGGACAATCTGTCTTGAACTTTCTGTTTAGATAGATTAGACTGTTGGCCTATATCTATATAGATACTTACATAATTGCAAGAATAACCCTTAATATGCCACTTTAAAAACTGTAGACTATATCCATTACTGCAGTGTAGAAACTGCACTCAAGTCCAGCTTTTCTCATGTCCAATCTACCTGGCATTACTTTTATCAGCTAATAATAACTGAAAATTTTAGCTTTTCCTCTCCATAGCTTAGAAGGGAGACCAGTGCTAAAACCTGACCTTCTGACTCCCACAATTGCAGCCTCTTTGGAAACTTACCAAGCTTCTGATGGGAGTAGTGGAGGAGACTCCTCAGGCCCAGCTCAAAGGAGTACGCTTTGACAAGGACTCGGATAGGTTAAGTTACTGTCCACATTACAGCTTGCCCTCTCCCTGGCTGCCTCCTTCTGCGATCTCCATAATAATCCACATCCCATTATGGTGGTGATGTTAGGCATGGTGGGAAGAACAAGATGAAATCGTGACCTTCTTTTCCACTTTTAAGGCAGCCTCATCACATGGACTTGGCTCTCGCCATGCACCATCTAATCACCACCTGAACGCCTCTTCCTGGGTCACTTTTCCTCTTAGCTTCCCAGAACCCTTCCCAGATAAAACCTACATGGCACTAAAAGAAAGTAAAGTCCCAGATCCATCACAGATATACCCCAGTGACAGAGGAGAACTAGAAAATGTCAGAGTCTACAAGGGAAAATGGGTTGTTGTTGAGCCACAGCATGTTTAGGAGCAAGAGCAGCCCCCTCTAAGAGAACCGCAGGAAGAAAAGTGTAGCGAGAGGGGGCTTGAAATGTCTGCCGACTGCAGATCTCTGCCCCTTAAGGTAGGTGCCATGCAGGGCTCATCCCAATTCTCTTTGGGGATCTACCTCTTTAGACCTCCCCAGCTACCATCATTGAGCCACAGGGTTGTTGTGAGATTTTTGCCCCAGTTAAAATTCTGAGATGCCTACTGATGGGACCTTTGTGATTTCAGGGCAAAGACGGCACTGCAGCAGTACCTGGCATGACGGGAGGCGCCCCGGGCACCTGCGAGCACCCGCATCCTTATTTAAGGAAGTACAGGAACTAGCCTCATTTGATTCCTTCTATTTGCACAAGTCACCTTGGACTGCAGGGAGCTGTTTTGCAAAAGCAGTTTAGTAGGCTTAGATCTCAAATTCATCTTGAGAACATTTTTTTGAGGTAGTAATTCCCTCAGAAGACTATTGCGTTTTTTTTGTTTTGTTTTGTTTTGTTTGTTTTTCCTGAGCTACCTGGACTCTTTATTAGAACAATCAATCATCATTTTTCCTTGGACCTACAATTTTTTGCCTATGCTGCAGCCACTTTGTGAGTGAGAATGAATGTGTCTGTGTGCACACACCGGCATGGATGTCCATGTGTGTGCGTGCACGTGGGTCAGAATGAATGTAAGTGTGTGAGGGATACCTCGGAATTTTCTTTTCTTATTTTGTGTGAAAATCTCTTTTCTACAGATTTTCCAGGGTTTAAGCATTGCTTGCTGTATAAAAAAACTTTACTGAATTATATACAGTTTGAATGAAATGTTATTTTAAAAACAAAACAATTGTTAAGTGTTCCATAAAGGTTATGTTGAATTTTGGTCAGATAAATATTTGTAAGTAAAAAATATATGCATTTCTGAACCTCAACTTACATAGATTTTCTTTATATAAAAAAAAAACAAAAACAAAAAAACAAAAAAGAAAGAAAACGTTGGCTATAGTTGGCCTGAATACAGGCACTATACATGGTGCTGTGCAAAATATTAAGTTAGCATCGTACTGCCATCAATATTAGCAGGTACAGAGCCTTTTTTTTTTTTTTTTTTTTTTTTAAGCCTAATTCAATAAGTTCTCAGGCTTCCAAGTCAGATGGACAGGGTGGAGTGGAGTGAAGCGACAGAGTCACTATAGGTGTTTTGAAACATCAAAGGGAAATATAACTACTGATAGTGCAAGTCCTGGTTGTGGTGGGCCACCTTTGACAGGAACTGGGGCCCTAGAGCCCTCCCACTGCCCCAAATCCAGTCATTGGTGTGACAGGATCTGGCAGGATTAGCAGCCAGTCTTGGAACCTTTGCTCATACTAACGCAGGTCATCCATCACTTCCTGGAAATAAAGTCAGATCACCTTGTGCTTCCTGAAAAAGCATATATCACTGTGAAACTAAAGAAATGTTCTCTAGACCCATCTTCAGAAAGAAGTGAGGAACAGGATAGTTTGGAAAGCTGTCTTTCTCTTAGCTATGCCCAGCAAATTCCATACTAGTGGCTCAGGACTGCTATTCAGTAAGTGTTTGTAAAAGGAGCTGAAAATTTTAGGAAAAGATGCAGCTAAAATCTTTTCCTGAATGAAGCTAGAAGCACTGAAGTTGAGAGAAGGAAAGGAAGTATCTCCAGAATGACCAAAGGCGACTTCTTTTTACAGCGAGCACTGCTTAGCCCTTCTGCAGTCCCTGCGTCAGTGTCTGGGCCGCTTTAAGGCAGTACTCCACAGAAGTTGTTCTTGACCACTGAAGGCAGAACCAGCTTTCCTTTCCCCTTTGCTAAAGGAAGAGCAAAGGCATCTTGGCCAGGAAGCAAGGTCTGTGGCCCAGAAGCCTGTGCCGAGTGTGTGCCTATGATAGGCCCAAGCCCACCCGCCACTCCTGGTGGGGCTGCTCATGCCTCAGCTTCCCTGTCACCCTGCACCTGCCTTGGAGGAGTTTAAATATATTTATTTGCAAAGGAATGTTTTTAAAATGTATTTAATGCAAGTTTCCTTGTTCTCAACACGATCACCCAAGATTCAAACATGGCGATTTCCAAGTTGTTATTTTGTCAGAACACTACCAATTTAAAATGCTATCAAAACAGGGGTATGGATTTTGTGCAGACATGAGTGCTAATGTGGGGAAGCCAGTTAAAAGAAAACACGGTTTATTGGAAATAAAGCTGTAGTTAGGCCCACCTTTAGTTTCTAGAACTGAGAAAATACCCTAGTTGGCATTTGTAATATAAGACACTGTATGATTAGTATTAAAAGTACCAGGTAAATATAAAGAGACCAATAATGAATTGCTGAGACAATCTTGAGCTCATATAGCATCAGAAAGCTGAAGGCCCAATGAAATAACACTTTCACACTTAAACTCTGTGGATAAATCTTGCCTGTGGGTATAAACAGATGGTCAAAAAAGTGCTTTACTATAATTAACTTTTCTGATTTAAATGAAGGAAAATGTATTTATTAAAACAAAGCTGTTTGCTGCTTTACGCAGGTGCAGTGTTCACTCAGCAAGGAAGTGGGAAGAATGGGACATGGTCTTGTGTCTACACCCAAGTTCTTAACTAAGTTTCTCGCTCTTTAACACTGCATTCTGTTTCTCCTTTTGTGCCCTGATTGTAACCCAAATTTATGAACTAGAAAAGAATGTCCAATTTAATAAGTTGCATTTTTTTTTTCCTTAAGCACTTTATACAGAACAATACATGTTCTTTTGGTAGTGTTTGGATAATGATTTTAACACATGCTAATAAAAGCCAAGAAAAATCATGGCAATTTCTAAAAAGGAGTCTGTTTTCCAAATGTCTAGAACATTAGGAAACATTGGAAGATACTGAGTGTTGGCCTTTGGAGCCTGTGATTCCAGGTGAGTAAGGGGCTGGAGAGTGGCTTTGCATTTCAGACCCGGGGGCGGGTACCTTAGGGTGGCTGCGGCTCCCAGGGGCACCTGCAGCCATCTAGTGTCCCTCTCTTCCTGGTCACCCTCTAATGGCCACTGAGTTAGACCCTCCTAATGTGCCCACCCCTAGTTGCTCTCCTTTTCCCCCTCAGGTAGGCCATGCCTCCATTGCCACTGACCTCCAGACTTGGGCCCAGAGTCTGGCATATGATGCGCTGCTGCCTTTAACCCTTCTCCCTGCCTCTCTGGAAATGCAGAAAGCCAAGGACATGTGTCCCAGAGCGTTGGGGGGAGGGCGCTGAGGTGGCTGGCAGGGGAGGGAATGCAAGTGGAGGGAAGCTCTGAGGGGACCCAAGATGAGGCCAAGAGAATAGCAGGAAGGCCACACAACTGTCACAGGAGAAACTTGGACACGAGACCTGAGAAAGGAGAGAAGCCCATCCCAGGTCCTGGTGGATGGTCCATGGAGCGTGGTCCCAACATCTTGTCACCTGGGATAGGGGCTGATGCCACCCCAGTCGTGCCCCCTTTGCACTGACATTCCCTGGTTGCTAGGCAGAAGCATGTGTCAGTTTCCAGCAGGGGAGAAGTCGAGGGCCTGGCCATGGAGTAGACTGCTTTCCTGTCCTTCCGTCTTTGCAGTCCTTGGCTCTCAGCTTTGGCTCTGCATGGCGGTCAGCCCTCTCACTGAGTGAGGGCCAGAGCCAGTCCTTAGGAAGAAGCCACCCCGCTTGACTTCAGGGGACTGGGCCTGCCCTCTGCCCTGTCAGGCACTCATGCCCAGAGCTGAGAGGCCCTCTCATTCTGCAGCCCCTGGCTTGCTTCAGCTGTGGGATGCCAGCCCCATGGTGTCTGCCAAGGAGTTTCATCCTGAGGTTTGGCTGCCATTTTAGCACTCTAAGGAGCCCCACAGTCCTTATACCCTGAACCTCCTAGATGCTGAGAAAAGAGATGCCCTACAGGGCTGAGCCCACAGCATCCCCAGGCCTCCAGTAATGTTGAGGGAGGGGCGTTTCGGCAGCCCTCGCCCTCTGGCCATCACCTACTATACCTGCCTTCCCCCCTCCCCAGCCCTGCCATTTCCAGTTACATCCTGGACAGACTTAAAGAGCTATCATAGACCCACAAACACACATCTCCCCCAACAGCC
>JAQZBX010092777.1:0-12230 GCA_029593785.1 Cabassous unicinctus
GCATATTTCTCAAGGAGTCCAACAGTAGTTCCATACCATTTTGGCCCTCCTTTGCAGTGCTTTGCCTTGCACCCAGCGGTACCAATCACAGCATAAGCTAGGAGCATGTTTTTGCAGGTAAACAATTTAAAAAGGAAAGATATCGCTATTATGATTAAGATTATAACCAGGGTGAAAGAGGCCCCAAGTTCTGAAGTGCTCAGTCCTCCTCAGTAAGTCGGGTGTCCTTGATCCCTCCTTGACCAGCCACGGACCTTGTCTCACATCTGGTCTTGTTGAGAGCTAAGCACCTCCATTGATGGCAGCCACAGGGGACCAGTTTCCACTTGCAGGTATTATTTCCCAGCCTCTGCTGCTATGTATGAGGAACTGGAATCAGACATCTGCATGAAGTAACCCCATTGGTATCCTTAGGCATTGTCTCTGCACCATAGTTTCCAGGGGAGAAGCAGGAGCCTTTGCTAAGGCCCTTGATCCTGCTCACTCTTTCCCTCTGTCTTAAGGCTCCACTTACTGGATCATACTGGGTGAAGATGGTGCCTCAATCCCTATGAATTTAGCATTGGGGTTAAATGGGTCACTGGGAATCCACTCAGAGAAGCAGGAGCACTTCCTTGGGAATTCTGTGTTATGGGAGAATATTGATACCACATAATTCATACAAGCTCTCCTGGCTAGTGGGATACAGCCATAGGATGTGGATACAGGATCTGACTCCAGTGTCTGAGCACTTATCTGGTCCTGGAGTCTGTGTGATTCAGGCTGTGCCAGAAAATGAAGATGCTAGGTCTTTCTCACATAGAGGATGTTGTCTGAAGATTAAAATGTGATGGTAATTCCATGATACAGACTGTGTGATGCAATTAAAACTAAAGCAGCCACCACACGATAGAACCATCAGTAGCACGTGACTTCTGGGGCTCCTAATACCAGCCACAGATCTCATAGGTTAGGAGTCCCCTGGATAATGTGTAAATGAGAATGATCATTAAGTGATCCCTACTCTCTGCTTTTGATGGACACCAGAATTCTGCATTAGTGCCAAGTGTTTCAGAGACACTGATGTGGCAAACACTTGAACTTCATAAAAGAGTGTTTCAAAGAAAAAGACCAAAACTTATGATGGACTACCATCTCCATCAGACAAGGCAGAGTGGTCACTCCAGTGTTACACCTCTCTACCTTAACCCATGGACTATGAGCTCTGAGGTGTCCAATATCATAGTCACCACACCCATCTCAGACAGGGATTGCCCTTGTCCATTTATTAACATAATTGGAGAGGGCCTATTAAGAGGTGTCCAAATAAATCATGTGGATGCCAACATACTCCTCTTTCCCTCTAATATATAACAACACACCTGATTCCTTCTCATCCTGATGATTGAGGGTAAATTAACCTTCCAAGACACTGCCTTCTGTTTTTGCCTGTCAGACAATGAAGACAAGGGTCCAAAGTGCCCCAGGGGGAAAAATTTCCCATTTGGCAGCTGGAGCTTGTAGTTCAATAACATGATACTTGGGCCCTTTACCTTCACATAACTTTTAGAAAAGGATTCTGATATTTCTGAGGAAAGTTGTTAGAATTTTGAGATGATTTAACTGTATCAATTTAGTAATTGATATGGTTACAATGTTAAATCATATTATCTATGAATGTGAATTCAAATGAATTTCTAAAATTATTGTTTCTTTTTAGTCTACGAGGGGAACAATAAATGACAAATCTCTACTTCACATTGGAAGCAGTAAACATTGAGAAAATTTAATAAAATAAGTTGAAGATCAGAGGGGACACCTAGGAATATGGTTTGGAGTAGGTTGGCACAGCTCAATGCTCTCACAAAATAAGTGAAGTAAGGGCAAAAAGCTCTCAGAAGAAACTGCATTGATATCTGCAGACCAGGAGAGTCTGTGCATTTTTCAAGATGGTGAGGGATTGAGAGACAAGGAAATCAAAGATAACCATAAGTTACTAGCCTCCACAGATGAACAGCCTGGATAAAACCCATTGCTCACTGCTCCAAATGAAGGGAACAGACATCTTCCTTGAGGGTGTCACAGATAGTGGAGAGTGGATTCTTCAGTGAGTTTGGCCAGGAAAGCCCACTTTGTATCTCAGCTTTGGCCACATCTGAATTGTGGTCAAGTGGAGAGTGAAAAAGACACTTCCATCATAAGATTCACCAAATCATCATCTGCTGCCAAACCAGGAAACTGGAAGGAGAAAAATCACTATTTGGAGTCTCTCTTCCCAGACCCCCTGGATCAGATCTGTACACTATTAGTGGGATCCAGGCCTTATTTTGATAATTTAAGATGGGAAATTTTAAAGCCTAGGATAAATTGAGAGAAAGATCAAAGAAGAGCTGTGAAACAGAACTACTAGGCATGAGAGAGAAATTGACCATCAGAGTAAATTCACCAACATAATCAGATGCCTAAACATCAGTAAAAAAATTATAAGGCATACTAAGAAACAGGAAAGATGGCCCAGCCAAAGGAATGAACCAAAAATTCTGAGCCACAAGATTTAAGACAGGTAATCAATGATAATCACACAAATCTCCTATATCAATTCAAGGAATTGAAGAAAAATATGACCAAAGAAATAAAGGATATTTAGAAGATTTCTGATGAGCATAAAGAACAATTTGAAAGCCTGCAAAGAAAAGTAACAGAGCTTATAGAAATGAAAGACACAATGGATGAGATTAAAAATACATTAGACCCTGTGAGTTCCAACCTCCTCTCTGTGCAGACATGGAAAGCAGGAGCATGGAGACATGCAGCCCACAGATCAGAAGGGAAAACCCAAGGGCCATCAGAATGAAGGAACAGTGATCCAGTCTCACTACATGCAGGACCTAACATGGGAGTTCCCAATGTGTCCCTCCTAGGCCTGATCTACATGAGGAGATGCCCAGGAGCCTGGACACCAAAATGGGGCCTATGTGGGTACCCTGCATGGTGAAATGCGAGAATACACAATCAAGAGATGGAAAGACCAGAAACTTCTCAATGTCCACAGAAGTCAATGCCCATGATCTATACAATTAAGTGTTTCTAAAAGCAGATGCGTAAGCAAAGGCTCAGATGAGCTACCGGAACCTGCACACTGAGCTGATTTCATGCCTGTCCAGCCAAGTCTCCATGATGCAGGGTCTTGAGGGAGGAAAATCATTTGTGATGAAGCTCTGGCTCTTGTGCTAGACATGCACTATTAAGAATGTGCAGAATTTCCTCTCCAAATGCAAAATTCAAGACAGAGCATTAGGTTTTCATTTCCTCTGCACCAGGTAAGGCAGATGCAGTGTTGAGGCTTTTGTTGAACTCAAATCAAATTATACCAAATGCCCCTGAAAAAGGACAGAGAAACCAGAAGGCACAGATGTACTGAAATATTCAAGTCTTACAGAACCAAAATGGATGGGGTGCTGAAGTACAGTGATGCATTTAGTAGTAGTCAAGACAGCTCAAGTTGATATAGCTTGTTTTATAGGAAAACACTGTTCTTTCAGTCTATCCAAGGAACAACGATTGGCTGTTATTACAGAAGTCTGTATTTTATGCAGTTACGCAGTTAATATGCTATTGTAAATGAAATTTGAATTGTGCTGTTAGAAGACTGGTGTTATTTAATTGATACCTTCTCTGGTGTGGGAGTCTACTTCATAGCAGTCTCCTACAAGCATTCTGTCTACCCTGGATGTGGAATTGCCACCTGTTTGCTATGACTTAGATATTTAAATTTCTTAGCGCTTTATAGACTGTGTATTTTTTAATCAATAAAGCAAATTTTTATTTAATAATTTTTTCCTAATATTGGAAAAACCCTGGCAAAGAAAGGACTGCCTCTGTAAAATAGTGCTGTCACATTTTATGGAATTTAAATCTAAATGATAATTTAAAAAATACAGATTCAAATAATTCATGATATGCATTTTCCTTCAACAGGCTTTGACAAAAAGAGCCACCTGGTGCTGAAACACCATCTTCCTACTCAGTTACATTCTATACAGTCCCAGAAGCAGACACAATAACCATTGTTTATTTGTTGAAGCTGTCTTATATTTCTCAGCAATAGCTGCATAAACAGCAACAATCTCATCACTTTCAAAGTCATAGTCAGGAATTGACTTTGGTAAGAAATCTGTTACTTCTGCTGAATATTCACTCTTTTTAATCCTCTGTGCCACTTTCTGCTGCTCTTGGAGTGTTCTTGCCCATGAAAGATCTTCTTTCCATATTTCAGTGTTCATGGATAGATGTGAAGGGCTACTTGAAAACTTCAAATTGCTTCTTCAATTTCATCCTTTGGCTTTCTGTTGTTATATTGTTCTATTATCTGCCTTCTTATCCTTTAGTTTACCCTTCTTAATAATCTTCATTTCTAAACTCTGCTACAAATCTCTCGCCCTTGTTTTTTCCTTTCAGGCTGCAGCCCCCAATTTAATATCTCTTGCAAATCTGGTCTTTTGTTAAGATTAGGTATTTTCTGTGAAGAATTTGAAGGACAGCTTTGCTTGATACAGAATTCTTTGACAGAAATTTTTCTCTTTCAGTACGCTAAATACATCATACCAATTTCTTCTCTCCTCCATGGTTTCTGATGAGAAGTCTGCACTTAATCTTATCTAGTTTCCGTTGTATATGATGCTTTGCTGCTTTCAGAATCCTCTCTTTAGCTCAGATATTTGTCATTCTGAATACGTGTCTCAGGGTAAGTCTATCCAGATTTATTCTGTTTGAGGTGCATTGTTCTTCTTGGTAGTTGATATGTATGTCCATTATAAGTGTTGGGAAGTTTTCAGTCATTATTTCCTCAAATATTTTTTCTGCCCCTTTTCCATTCTCTTCTCCTTATGGAGCACCAATAATGTGAATGTTTGTGTATTTTACATTGTCAATCAATTCCCTGGGTCTACTTTAGATTTTTTCCATTCTCTTCTCTTTCTGTTCTCCTGTCATTTCAGTTCAGATATTCTGCCTTTGAAATCACTATTTTTGTCTTCAAGCAATTCTAATTCTGCTCTTATGTGCCTCTAATGTATTTTTAATCAAATCCATCATGTCTCTCATTCCCATAACGTCTGTTACTTTTCTTTGCAGGCTTTCAAATTGCCCTTTATGCTCATCCAATGTCTTCTTAATATCCTTTATTTCTTTAGTCATATTTTCTTTAAATTCTTTGAAGCGATTTAATAGAGTTGTGTGATTACCATTGATAAATTGTATTAAATCTCTTTGTATCTCTTCAGGATATTTAATTTGTTCTTTTGGCTGGGCCATCTCTTCCTGTTTTATAGTATGGCTTGTAATATTTTGCTGATGTTGAGGCATCTGAATATGTTTGTGTATTTACTCTGTTGGCAAATTTCTCTCTCTTGCCTATTTTTTCCCCCACAGCTCTTCTTTGATATTTGGTTCAACTTATTCTCAGTCTTAAAAATTGCCTAGCTTAAGATTTCAAACTTGGGCCATGGACTACCTAGTGGAGCACAGATTTTCTCCCAGGGATTGGATAGAGAAAACATTCTCTATCCAATGGCAATCCATTCAGTTTCCAGACTGGCTAGCAGATGGTGCTAGTCAGTGCACCTTTCTATGGAGGTATTTCAAATTTGGCTTTCCTCTGTTCCTATGTTGAATCACCAGATTGGAGGAGATTCAAAGTGGGCTCTGCTGACCAAATTCACTGAAGGAAAGCATCCCAACCTCCCTCCCTTTTCCTTTGAATCAACTGACAGGGAGGAATTTGTCTGTTCTCCTCTCAGTTGGCTACAATTTGCCTGGGGTTTTACTCCAGCTTAATATCTTCAGGATGAGGGGAGGGGGAGGGGAGGGGAGCTCTTTTTAACCACCATGAGGGCTTGGTAACTCACATTTGTCTTTCTGGCTTCTTTGTCTTTCTGTCTCTCACCCTCCTGGGAGTGGTGTAGCACTGTCCTGGTATGCTGAACCCCAAAGCAGGTCCCTCAGTCAACTTTTGACTCTTTCTCTGTTGTTTTTGTGAAAGCATTCAGCTCTGCCTGTTAGTTCATCATCATCTTCCCACAATCCTCTGTATAAAAAATTTAATGTGTTTTTGGATTCAGTTTACAAGTATTTTGTTGAAGATTTTTGCATCTATATTTATTAGAGAAATTGTTCTGTAATTTTTTTTTTTGTAGTACCTTTATCTGGCTTTGGTGTTAGGGTCATGTTGGCTTCATAGAATGTTTGGTACTGTTTACTCCTGTTCAATTTTTTGGAAGAGTGTGAACATGATTGACATTAGGTCATTTTTGAATAGTTGGTAGAATTCACCTGTGAAGTCATCTGATGATGGGTTTTTCATTTTTTGGAAGTTTTTGATGATGCCTTCAATCTCTTTACTTGTGATTGGTTTTTTGAGGTCTTCTATTTCTTCTATGGTCAGTGTATGTTTTTATGTGTTTCCTGGAAATTGTCTATTTCTTCTAAATTGTCTAGTTTGCTGGCATAGAGTTATTCATATGATATTATGATCTGTCTTATTTCTGTGGATTCAGTGGTAATGACACCCTGTCAGTTCTGATTTTATTTGCATCTTCCTTTTTCTTTGTCAGTCTAACTAAGTGTTTATTGATTTTGTCTTCTCAAAGAACCAACTTTTGGCTTTATTGGTTCTCTCTATTGTTTTTGTTGTTTTTGTTGTTCTCAAGTTTCATTTATTTCAGTTCTGATGTTATTTACTTCTTTCATTTGGCTTGGTTTGTGATTAGTTTGCTGTTCTTTTTCTAGTTTCTCCAGATGTGCAATTAGGGGTTCAATTTTAGCTCTTTCTTCTTTTTTAATGTAATCATTGAGGGCTATAAATTTCACTCTCAGCATTGCTTATGCTGTATCCCATTGTTTTTGATATTTTGTTGTATTCATTTACCTCAAGGTATTTATTGATTTATCTTGTAATTTCTTCTTTGACCTACTGATTATATGAGTGTGTTATTTAATTATATTTTTGTGAATTTTCCCTTTTTCCATCTATTATTGAATTCCAGCTTCACTCAATTATTATCAGAGATAATGCTGGATATAATTTCAATGCTTTAAAATTTATTGAGACCTGTCATGTGACCCAACATATCGTCTACCATGGAGAATGATACATGAGTACATGTAAAGAATGTATATCCTTCTGTTTTGGAGTGTGTAACCGTTGGGGAATTTGATGTAATTATGAATTCCAAAAATATAATTGGATCATGCCTGTAATCTGATCTGTTAATCTGGGCATGATTGAATTATGATTAGGGCATTGACTGGGCCATGTCAGTCAGTAGGGCGTTGAGCCCCACCCCCTAGTGGGTGGGGAATTGAATATAAAAGGCAAGGCAGAGAACAGAGTTGAAGCAGTTTTTGAGAAGCAGTTTTGATGTTGGAGAAAAGGTCCCAGAAGAAGAGAAGTGAGCCATTCGCCTGATAGTCTAACAGCTGACCTTGTGGAGGAACCAGAAGAGCTAAGCCCAGAGAGAAACACAGCCCCAGGAAAAGAGGAACACAAGAAGCCTGAACCCTGGCAAACGTCGGCAGCTGTCTTGCTCCAACACATGGCAATGTACTTTGGTGAGAAGAAACTTAAGCTTTATGGCCTGGTAACTGTGGACTTCTACCCCAAATAAATACCCTTTATAAAGACCAACCCATTTTTGGTATTTCACATTAGCACCCCTTTGGCTGACTAATACGGAGTGTAATGCTCTATAAATGTCTGTTAGGTCCAGTTCATTCATCATATTATACAAGCTCTCAGTTTCTTTATTTATACTCTGTCCACCTGTTCTTTCCAATGCTGAAATGTGTGTATTCAGGACTCCAACTATTATTATTGAGGTGTTTTCCTTCCTTCAGTTTTGCCAGTGTGTGCCTCATCTATCTTGGGGCACTCAGGATAGGTGCATAGATATTTTTATAGGTATTTCTTCCTGCTGAATTGCCTCCTTTATTAATATATAATTACTTTCTTTATCTCTTATAAAAGTTTTTCATTTAAAATATTTTTCCCAATATTAGAATCACTACTCCAGATCATTTTGGTTAATATTTGCATGGAATATCTTTTTCCAACATTTCACTTTCACCCTGATTGTGTCCTTATGTCTGAGGTGAGTCTCCTGCAGACAGGATATAAATGGCTCACATTTTAAAAATCCATTCTGTCTTTCCATGTTTTTTGGTTAGGGAGATCAATCAATTAATGTTCAGTGTTATTATTGTAAAGGCATTAAATATTTCATCTAGTTTATCCTTTGGCTTTCCATTGTCATATTTTACTATTTTCTGTCTTTTTAGCCTTAAGTCAACCTTCCTAATAATCTTCATTTGTATGCTCTTCTCCAAGACTCTCACCTTTGTTTTTTCCTTTCAGGCTGCAGCACTACCTTTAGTACCTCTTGTAGATCTGGCCCTCTGGTAACCTTCTCTTTCAGGTTTCGCTCATCTGTGAAGACTGTAAATTCACTCTCATTTTTTAAGGACAGTATTGCCAGATAAAGAATTCCCAACTGGCAGTTCTTCAGTACCTCAAATACATCATACCACTTTCTTCTCTCCTCCATTGCTTCTGATGAGAGGTTAGCCCTTTATATTATTGAAGTACACTTTTATGTGATGGTTCATTTTTCTCTTGCTTCTTTCAGAATTCTCACTTTAGCTCTGATATTTGTCATTCTGAATAGGTATCTCAGAGTAGGTCTATTAGGATTTATTTTGTTTGGGGTGTGTTGTCTTTCTTGGATATTATTTGTGTCTTTCAAAAGGGTTGGGAAGTTTTCGGTCATTATTTCCTCAAATATTCTTTGTGCCTCTTTCCAAGTCTCTTCTCCTCTTGGGATCCCAGTAACAGGTATATTTGTGTGTTTCATGTCATTCAATTCCCTGAGACTCCATTCCATTTTCTTCCCACACTTTTCTCCTTCTCTTCTCCTGTCTTTTCAAGTTCAGATGTTCTTTTCTTGATTTTACTTAATTGTTCTGCCATTTCAATTTTTTGTTTTATTTCTCTAATCAAAATCATATTTTACTAAAAATCAAGATCTATTCCAGAGTTATCAATTTTCATGCATATTTTACAGAATAATCACTAACATAACTACTAAATGGATACTTGGGTGAGTTGGATTTTAAATAAATATTCTGAATTATAACAACACCAAGTAATAAAATAGCAATATAAGTCAGCAGATCAGTCACAAAAGTGTCAAAGTCATATGAAACATTTATAGGAGACTGGCAAGCAATGAAGTTAAGTTTTGAATGCTAAAGGGGGGGACATATACAGTAAAAACACATCCCTAATTTTACTATTCAAGTGTTTTTTGAAATTCTGCAGTTCTTGACAATTTTTAAAATATTAAGAGAATTGCCTACAACTTTCAAATATTTACCCATATTATTTTAAATTTGAGTAGACATGGGACATTTATTCCGGGGAAATAGGGCAAAACTACTGTTTGTAAGATAAGTTTTTCAGATGAAGTATATAAATCTAAGTGGCAGCATTTTTGTATAGTGTTTGTGCTATGCTTTGATAAGTTATGGTTTATAGTTAAGATTAGAATTTTGAGCAAAATATTTTTGATGTATAAATATAATTTAATCCAAATATATGGATGGATAAATTTTAAAGACACAATTGTAAAGCATATATTGAATAGTTAATAACTTGGTCTGTTATTAAAATGTTGACACATTGGGTTTTGTTTTATGATAAAGGAAATAAGTGATTGTTTTCTCTCCTAGAAATATACTGTTTTTACTATTCACTCTGTTTTCCTTGCTTCAATAGAGTTAGTGTGTCACAAGCCTTAAAGGTTTCCAATATTAATTTTGATTCAAAGTTTTGGTTTTATTATATGTAGAATCTTTGAAAGCTTAGCCAAAAATGCATGCAAATGTGAACTTTCTGAAGTTTCTCTTAATTCTGATTTGTGTTTAAGTTTTTGGCTTTAAAGAAGTTATACCAATTGTAGTTGCCTCCTTCCTTATTTGTTAGATGTATGAAGTACTGAAAAATGTCACAATGATGGTTTTATATTTATATTATTACTGTAGGTAGGTGAGTCCTTACACAATTGAGTCATTTTTTAAATGTGCATTTTTCAAATGAGTGGCTTTTACAGATACATCATAATAAATTGTACTGCTACATTTAAAAAAATAGGTGATCATGTGGAAGAGGGAAGGGGTACATGTGAATCCCTCATACTTTCAATGTAACTTTTCTGTAACCTAAAACCTCTTTAAAAATAAATTTTATTATATTAAAAATTTACAGAAAAAAGAATGAGGACCCAGTGAAATTTAATAGCCAATGTATAGGAACATTTCAAGTTATTGACAAGGCTAAGATGAGAATCAATTGACCAGTTGTGATATAACATACAGTCATATTTGGGAATACAACAATGGACCAATGTAGATGTAATATTCTAGCAATGCAGGAATTTGTAACATTGATATAAATACAGTGGTAACCAGAGTTTTTGAAGGTAGGGAAAGAGTAAATAAGTGTAACATGTGACATTGGAGGTGTTCTGCATAATATTGCAATGACAGATACAGGCCATCACACATTTTGTCAAAATCTTTAAAATTATACTGTGCAAAATGTAAATCATAATGTAAACTACAGATGATTAGTAGCAATGCTTCAATATGTGTTCATCAATTTTAAAAAATATACCACACTAATGAAAGACATTGTTAATGGGAGAAATTAAGGGAGGGGGGGTGAGGTACATGGGAATCCCTTATATTTTCAATATAACATTTATGTAATCTAAAGCTTCTTTAAATACAGAAAAAAAAATCATAAATAAATAAATAAATGTAAAAAAAAAAAAGAATAGGACAGAGAAAATGAGTGTTCTGATTAACCAGGTATATTTATTCAATAAGAACTGTCATTGTTTGACATGATTATGATAAAATGTCTACAGGAAAGGTCCATATTTTGGCAAGATGCATTCTTTTAAAAAAAATAAAGAACAAATAAGAAGTGTTCTTCCTAAATACTCCAAAATTTCAACATTACTTGATTTTTTAAAAGTGCAGTTCCTCAAAATAAAATTTGTATTTCACAATGAAAAAAGTGTTATACACCCTGATCAATTGGGCTTTATCTCAGGTATGCAAGTGTTGTTTAACACAAGAAAATCAATTATTGTAATAAATCACATTAATAAAGTGAAGAAGAAAAATCACATGGTCATCTCAATTGATGCAGGAACAAAACATTAGAAAAAACACCATTCTTTTATGATAAAAATACTCCAACAGATCAGAATAAATGGAAGCTTTCTCAACATGGTAACATGTTTATATGAAAAACCCACAGCAAACATTGTATTCAATAATGAAAGACTGAAAGCTTTCCTGCTGATACTGGGAATATTGCAAAGATGTCCACTTTCACCACTATTATTCAGAATTGTGCTAGAAGTTCTAGCTATGACAATTAGGCAAAAAAAAGAAAGAAAAGGCAGAAGTAAAACTTCCTATTCACAGATGATATGATTTTAATTTTAGAAAATCCTGAAAAATCCCTAAGAAAGCTACTAGAATAGACAAATTCAGAATATCAGTAGAATTTCTATACACCACTGATAAGCAATCTGAAGAGGAATTCATGAAAAATTTCCATTCATAATAGCATCTAAAAATAAAATATTTAAGAGTCAACTTAACCAAGGATATAAAGTAACTGTATACAGAAAACTACAAAACATTTTGCTTAAAGAAACCAAAGAAGACCTAAATAAATGGAAGGATGTTCCATGTTCTTGATTGGGAGATGAAATATCATGAAGATGTCCATTCTTACCAAACAGATTTACAAATTCAACACAATCTGAATAAAAATCCCAACAGCTTTTTTTTGGAGAAATAGAAAAGCCAGTTATCAAATTTATTTGGAAAGGTAAGTGGTCCTGTATAACCAAAAATGTCTTGTTTTAAAAAAGAATGGGGGGCGGATGTGGCTCAAATGGTTGGGTGTCCATCTCCCATATGGAGGGATCTGGGGTTGATACCCGCGACCTCCCAGTAAAAATAAAGAAAAATATAGAAGGCACGTGGGCCGCTAGGCCCCATGAGTGGTTGTGTCACTAGGTCCTGTGAGCAGGTGAGCCGTCAGGCCCCATGTGTGGGTGCACTGTCAGGCTCCGCCAAGCCATGCAGCAAGATGATGACATAACAGGAGAGTGACA
>JAQZBX010092778.1:0-12231 GCA_029593785.1 Cabassous unicinctus
GAGATGCTCGGTCTTAAGGAAGGAGCTGGAGCTGTTAAACCCTAAATTAGCCTACCCATAGGCCTTCATGGCAACCAGAGTAACTTAGAGAAGAAAATTTTCCACTGTCCCCTAGGTGTCCTATCTAAAAAGCACACAAACTCCCTCCCTTGAGCAATCTTCCAAGGACAAGGACATCTCAACCCTGCAGCTGTGTCCCAGGCTATCAGGACGCCGCATACCAAGGGAGTTGTGCAGACACTAGCTAGCTGCCAAGATCCACTTCTGTACACCCTGCTTGCTTGCAAACTGCATCGGCAACCCCCTATAAAAGGGAGCCATTTTAAAACCTCGGGGCTGCAGTTCTCTCATGCGTAAGAAATGCTGCAGACGCCTGCGGGTTTAGCTCAATAAATTGTATGAAATTGGTTAAGTCTGAGTGTGGTCGTTCTCCTGGGTTATAACATTTGGAGGCCCCAGCGAGATCAACCACGAGGTTCCCCTTAATTGGGGTCAACTCAGACTAAGTGGGAAGTGCCTCCACTTCCTTGCTTTTGCTTTCGATTCGTGATCGGATTCGGACTAGGACTGTAGCCTCGAGGAATCTGGTAAGGTATTTTCCCTTTTGTGTTGGCTCCGGAGCATTTGTGGGGCTGTTACAGGTGGGATGCCGCGGTACTGCACACCCCAAATCAGGGACAGGATGCCCTCTCCTGATTTTGGAAACCGTTAGGTTTCACTTTGGTATTTGGCTGTGTGAGTGGAAGTGAGACTAGTCTCCAGTGTTTTGCTCATCTGTCAGTCTATGTTCATTGTTTCTTAGTGTTTTAACTGTTTCAACCCTAACAAGATGGGAAAAGGAAAATCCACTCCACGGACTCCTCTTGAATGCATTCTTACTAATTTTTCTGATTTCTTTAAAAGATCCTGTGACTATGGGAAGCCAGCAAATCCAGGCTTCCTACGGACCCTCTGTGAACTTGAATGGCCAACCTTCTAAATAGATTGGCCTTCGGAAGGCTCATTTGATTTATCTCTGTTGTTTGCTATACGGTCTGTTGTTTATGGGGTTCCTCACCCCAAGCAGAGAGTTTATATAGATGTTTGGATTGACATTGTGCATGATAAAGTAAATTATATCCAAAAATGCCAGAAACCAAGGAATGGGGATATATATGCAAGGGTAGGCAGGAAAACCATTTTAGTAACTGCCCCAAAACCTCGAGGGGCACGGGATTCCCCCAAAGAAAAGGAAAATAGGAAACTAGAGAAACAGAAACCCCGTTTATATCCTGTTCTGCCGGGGGAAACTGATAATATAGCTATTTAACGCCCCCCCCCGCCTTACCAAAAACTCCCTCGCAGCAACAGGCCCCGGGGCACTCGCCCCAAGGGGAAGTCCAGAGTCCTCCCCACATGAGAGGGGAGACTCCCTATCAGCCCCCTCCCCCAGTGCCTGATTCCTCAGTGCCCCTGTTGCCGCTCAGGGAAGTTCCTCCTCAACCAGGGGCGCCTCTGGGCCATACTCGGATGATTTATGTCCCATTTTCCACCTCTGATCTCTATAATTGGAAACACCAGAACCCTCCTTTTTCAGAGGACCCCCAGAGGCTGATTTCACTTTTGGAAACTATTTTCCGCACTCATCAACCTACCTGGGATGATTGTCAGCAGGTTTTACAAACTTTATTCACTTCTGAGGAGAGGGAGAAAATCCATCAAGAGGCTGCTAAAATTATCTTAGGAGACAATGAGGTGGACTCCCAGACTAGGCGGGATGAATTGGAGGAATCACTCCCTTCAAGTCCACCTCGTTAAAACCCTAACACTAATATAGGAATAACAGCCTTGCGCCACTATCACCAGTCTCTACTCAGGGGTCTAAGGGCAGCAGCTAAAAAGCCTACTAATTTATCTAAGGTTAGCACAGTCATGCAGGGTAAGGATGAGTCCCCGGCTGCTTTCTTAGAAAGATTGTTGAAGGCCTATCGAATGTACACTCCCTTAGACCCAAAAGATGAAAATAATAGATGAATGGTAAACATGGCGTTCGTCTCTCAGTCAGCCCCAAACATTAAAAAGAAACTTCAAAAGCAAGAAGTATTTAAAGGAAAAGCTAGAAGTAAACTGATAAAAATAGCCCAGAAAGTTTTTCAAAATAGAGAGGATCCCATTCGAGAGCAGACTAAGCAGCTCCCGCAAATCTTGTTGGCAGCACCAACCCGGAGACCCCATCCTCCCAAGGGGCGGCCGGAGAGAGGAGACCTAAAAAGGAACCAATGTGCCTTTTGCAAGGGGATGGGGCACTGAAAAAAAGATTGTCCTAAGTTGATAAGCAAAAAGGTTCAAAAACCTAAGGAACCGGCCCGCCTCTTAGTAGAAACTAAAGATTGAGGGGGTCAGGGTTCCTTCAAGCTTGGCCCCCAGAAACCCATGATAAAGCTAACAGTCGAAGAAAAGTCAACTGAATTCCTAATTGACACAGGGGCCACCTTTTCAGTTCTCCAAAAGACAACCGGGGAAATTTCATCCCAGAAGACTTCTATCATAGGGGCAACATAAAAAACCTAAATCTTACCCATGGACTCAAGCCCAAATTACTGACTTAGGAAAGGGTACTATTACCCATTCCTTCTTAGTAATGCCAGAATGCCCATACCCCCTCTTAGGCCGAGATTTGCTACAAAAATTAAAGGCAACCATTTCTTTTAAAAATGGGGAGACAATTTTACAACTGGGAGATCAGCTCCCTTAATCAATTATGTTAACTGTCCCTATCTCTGAAAAATATATTCTATTTAAACAAAAGCCCAAAGAGGCTATGGGAGAAGGTTATATCCAAGAACTACTTACTAAAATCCCCAGGGTCTGGGCAGAGAGCAACCCACCAGGATTGGCTTTGCATCAACCTCCTATCATTGTGCAACTCATGAGTACTGCTCTCCCCATTCAAGTCAAGCAATACCCTATACCTCAGAAGGCAAGGGAAGGCATAGCGAAACATATCAAAAGATTAAAAAAAGCAGGGATACTGACTCCCTGCCAATCACCTTAAAATACCCCCACTTTTACCAGTAAAAAAGCCAGGGACCAAAGATTATAAACCCGTACAGGACCTAAGGGAAGTCAATAGGAAGGTTGAAACCATTCACCCCACTGTGCCTAACCCTTATACCCTTCTGAGCTCTCTGCCTCCAGAACAAACTTTCTACTCTATACTGAACCTGAAAGATGCCTTCTTCACCTTACCATTGGCACCTCAAAGCCAACCCATCTTCACTTTAAATGGACGGACCCCGAAGGGAGATTTTCAGGCCAGCTAACATAGACTAAACTCCCACAAGAATTCAAAAACTCTCCAACCATCTTTAATAAAGCACTAAGCCGAAACCTCCTGGGATTCAAAGAATCCCACCCTCAGGTAACTCTTTTACAATATATAAATAACCTCCTTCTTGCAGCAACATCAGAAGAGGATTACCTAATTGCCACCAAAAAAACTGCTCTCTAAACTAGCACGCCTCGGCTACCAAATGTCCATATAAAAGGCTCAGATCTGTGTACGAAAGGCCACATATTTGGGCTACCATCTAAAAGAAGGTAAGAGGATCCTATCTCTAAGACAAATAAAAGCTATCCTAAATATCCCAACTCCAACCACCAAGTGCCAGGTAGAAGAATTTCTAGGGGCGATAAGCTACTGCAGGCTCTGGATACTCAAGTTTACTAAAATTGCAAAACCCTTATACGCCTGCACAGGCGGAAAGGACCCTAACCTTCATTAAACTCGAAAAAAAGAACAGGCCTTTATAGCCCTCAAGCAAGCCTTAGCCTCAGCCCCTGCCTTAGCCCTACCTGACATCACGAAACCTTTTCAGCTGTTTATAGCTGAAAAGAAGAGAATTGCCAAAGGGGTCCTCACTCAAACCTTAAGGCCTTAGAAACGCCCAGTGGCCTATCTCTCTAAGTAGCTGCAGGATGGCCATTATGCATGAGAGCGATAGCTACAACTGCCCTCCTTGTCAAGGAGGCACAAAAATTAACCCTGGGCCAGGACTTGCAGATTATCGGGGGCCACACCACTGAGGCCCTCCTTAGGTCCCCACCTGACCGCTAGATTTCAAATGCGCATCTTACTCAATATCAAGTGCTGCTACTGAATCCTCCTCAAGTCACTTTCTCTAAGTTCACGGCTCTCAACCCAGCTACTCTGCTGCCAGATTTTAAATATGGAGAAATTGTCCATAATTGCCTGAACATTTTAGAAACTATCACTGAGTCTAGACCTGACCTTCGGGATACTCCCCTAGATAACCCAGACTATGAGCTTTATACTGATAAAAACAGTTATCTAAAAAATAAACTGAGATATACAGGCACAGCGGTGACCACAAAAAATCAAGTACTCTGGTCACAGGCCTTGCCCCAAGGAACCTCTGCCCAGAAAGCAGAACTAATTGCTCTAACTCAGGCACTTCACTAGGCAAAAGGTAAAAAAGTCAATATCTATACTAACAGCCGGTATGCATTTGCAACTGCCCTGGTACATGGAGCCCTCTACCAGAAAAGAGGATTTTTGACATCGGCTAAAAAAAAAATTAAAAATAAACAAGAGATTTTAGCTCTTTTAGCAGCTATATGGCTACCTAAAGAGGTAGCCATTATCCATTGCAAAGGGCATAAAACCCAACCAAGTCGCACCAAGAAAGGGAATGACCTTACAAACCTAACTGCAAAGCGGGTAGCGTTAAAAGAAGCGAAACCACTTAAAATCTTGCCACTTCTTCCCCAACGAGCCCTACCTACTCCTCCTAGCTATAACCAAGAGAAACAAAAATTAGGACAAAAACTGAATTGCACCACTAAGGCTAGATCTTAGCAACGATTGCCCGACGGGCGCCTACTGCTGCCAAGGGCATTAGGCATTGCCCTAGTTCAGGACCTCCATTATAACACTCACCTTGGTACCTCGAAATTAATTGCTCTAATTAATAAACATTTCTATGTTCCAGATTTAAAGACCATCACCAACTCAGAGGTAACCCATTGCTCAGCATGCGCTCAGGTCAACCCAGGGCCCCCAATCTCTCGCAGTGTAGGGGTCCAAATCAAAAGCCATGAACCAGGAGAACATTAGGAATTAAATTATACTAAAATTAAAAAAAGCAAATATGGCTATAAATATCTCCTGGTCTTTATAGATACTTACTCCAGATAGACTGAAGCTTTTGTCACCAAGTATGAAACTGCCAATATAGTCGCCAAACATCTCCTGACAAGAATCCTCCCACGATTTGGCTTACCCTTGGCATTGGGGTCCGACAATGGCCCGGCTTTCGTAGCCAAGATATCCAAAAGTCTAGCTGAGGCACTTAAAATAAACTAAAAATTACATTGTATTTACAGGCCTCAAAGTTCAGGACAGGTAAAAAAGATAAATAGAACTTTAAAGAAAACTTTAACTAAATTAAAACTAGAGACTAAAGAGAGTTGGGTAAGTCTTCTCCCTTTCGCCTTATTAAAAACCAGATGTACCCCTTATTTGAAACATTTAACCCCTTTTAAAATAATCTATGGAAGACCACCTCCCATAATCCCCAAGTTACACTTAAACCACCTAGGTGACTTAACTAACCAAAAGTTTCTCAAGTCCTTACAGGCTATCAACCTCATTCGGAAAAAACTTGCCTTCTAGCCCAGCAGAGGAAACAACCAAAAAAACGCTCAGCTTCCAACAATTAACATAGAGCCTGGGGATTGTGTTTGGACTAAAAAATTCAATAGAAAAACTTTAGAATCCACCTGGGAAGGACCCTTCCTTGTAATCCTCTCAACTCCAACAGCTGTTAAGGTAACAAAAAAACGCCATTGGTTACACCATACTCAAATAAAAAAGGCACACCTTGACCAGATCCCAAAGAAATGGGGGGTCAGACCAGATAGCAAGAACCCACTCCGACTCAGATTTGTTTCCATCTAAGCCTTAGTCTACTTGCTACTTTTGCCTCCTTCATTCCCACCAAATACCAATGGGTCCTAATTCAAACCAGAGATAAAAAGCATATAGCTACTAATGCGACTTTTAGTACTACACAAGTAAACCTCACCACCGATTTCTCTCAATTCTTTGATGATAACCTTTACAACCATAAGATTGGAGAGAGAGCCAGAATGGGAACTCCTCATTATGCCTTGGCATGTAACTCTCTCACCAATGCCCAATTGGATGCCATAAAATGTAACAAGGGTAAAACCAGCCAAGTACTATAGCATACCCAGCACTATGCTTGCCCTGAACGCCCCACAGAACAAAGGAGGAGGCATTGTGGGTCTATTATCAATTACTATTGTAAAGCTTGGGGTTACAAAACCTTAGCATTAGGATAAACTCCTGGAGGAGGAACTAACCCCAACTTGAGTCTCCTCCAAAAAACTTCTTTTAATCCACCTATGTAAAATTAAAAAATCCATCCTAACTATAATAACCAGACTTGCAATCCTGTTACTCTGACCATTAAAAACCCCTCTGATCCCCTATGGGCTACTGGTAGAACTTGGGGTCTGTGCCTATATGCCCACGGCCAAGACCCCGGAACTCTGTTCACTGTACAGAAACTTCCCTGGATTCCTAAGAGTAAACCTACTAAATCTAAATCGGGGCTCCCAATTAGACACCCTGTTAGACCTAACCTGATCCTGAACCCCTCATTAACCCTAAACAATAAGATTAAAAATGCCACCTCCCAAAAAAGCATATCCATGCCTACCACCAGCCCTAACTTTCTCCAACTCCTGGCACCATCACATCTATTAAACTCCTTTAGCAATTCTTTGCTAACTATGTTAAACTCTGTTTTCTCCCTTCTAAATGAAAGTCAGCCTGCCATCACCACTAAGTGTTGGCTCTGCGTCGATCCAGCACCACCATATTATGTAGGGATTGGTGCCAACCTGACGGGAGAAATTGCCCCCCGGAAGTCTCCTACACCAATAACGACAACTTTGGGACTGGTAACCTGTCTAATTGTTCTCATCAAGAAACACTCACCCTCAGTGATCTCCAAGGACAAGAGATTTGTTTCATCAACGGCAGCTACTCCATAAATGACACCCTATAAAGACAATTGCCTGAACATGGTCACCCTGACTGCTTCAAGATCCACTTGGACCTTAATCACCCCTAACGGTACCTGGTTTGCCTGCTCATCTAGTATCACCTGCTATATTGCCCCTAGTAATGCTTCTAACTTATGTATTAGTGTTTATATAATTCCCCAGGTTTACCTATATGCTGAACCCTCAGGTACTGCCCACTTCCTAGCTCAGAATCAACATCTTAAACTACAAAAAAAACTCCAATCCTAATCCCTATCTTAGCCACCTTACGGATTGCGGGTTCAGCAGCCATAGGAGCTGCAGCCATGATTACCTCTGATACTAATATTAAAAAACTTTCAGCTACTTTCTCTGCTGATGTCGCTCTCCTGCAAACCCAAGTACAGTATCTTAAAAAACAAGTTGATTCCTTAGCAGAAGTAGCTATACAGAACAGAAAAGGACTAAATTTGCTATTTCTAAAGCAGGGGAGCTTATGTGCCGCCCTGGGGAAAACCTGTTGTTTTTATGCAAACCATTCAGGAATTATTAAACAATCCATACAAAAACTGCAAAAAAAACTCAAAGAAAGAGAACTAGAAGAACAATCCCCTGAGTCTTGGTTTCAAAGCCTTTTCAATTGGTCTTCATGGCTGACTACTTTAATTTCAGCCCTAGCAAGCCCTCTCATACTGTTACTTTTAAGTCTCACTTGCGGACCTATCATTATCAATAAGCTTATAGCTTTTGTCAAAGACAGAGTCCAATCGGTCAAACTAATAGTATTAGCCCAACCCTACCAACACCTGCCATCGACTGGAGACCACTATAATGAGTCAATAATTTAACCCACTAAAAAGAAAAGTGGGGAATGTTAAACCCTAAATTAGCCTACCCATAGGCCTTCATGGCAACCAGAGTAACTTAGAGAAGAAAATTTTCCACTGTCCCCTAGGTGTCCTATCTAAAAAGCACACAAACTCCCTCCCTTGAGCAATCTTCCAAAGACAAGGACATCTCAACCCTGCAGCTGTGTCCCGGGATATCAGGACGCGGCATACCAAGGGAGTTGTGCAGACACTAGCTAACCGCCAAGATCCGCTTCTGTACACCCTGCTTGCTTACAAACTGCTTCGGCAACCCCCTATAAAAGGGAGCCATTTTAAAACCTCGGGGCTGCAGTTCTCTCGTGCGTGAGAAGTGCTGCAGACGCCCGCGGGTTTAGCTCAATAAATTATATAAAATTGGTTAAGTCTAAGTGTGGTCGATCTCCTAGGTTATAACAGAGCTTTATGATATTTCAAAGCTGAGCCCTCAAAAGCAGCAGCTCAGGAGTGCCTGACAGGGAAGGAGAGCATGGCCGCTGGAACAAGGTTTGTTGTGTGGTTTTTTCAAGTGTGATTTCTATTTTAAAGTTGAGGAGTTTTAAGGCCACCTGGGTTTTGCGTGTTCAGTGCTGAGAGGTGAAATCCAACCACAGGGCCCCCACCAGGTGAGTCCGTGCTCCATGTGTCACATGAGAGCAAATGTCTCCTTTTGGCACCACAACGTTGGTATTTCTTAAAGAAGGAGGTGTCTCCCAGGGTCTGGTTTTGGATGCCCTTCCCCCTTGAGACTGCGGGCGGCGTGTCCACCTTCACAGCGAAGACGATGCTCTCACTGTCCTCTGTTTTGAGCCGCTTCAGTTCAGGCTACTCTGACTGGCTGCATTCTGACGCTTCTTAGGCAGGGAGGCTGACGCCTAGGCTGAGTCTCCAACATATGCAAAGGGCTTGCAGCTGCGTTGCTCCCCCAGCCACGGCCCACAGCGCGACGGGCACGATATGCGTCCGGTTCTGAGCTACAGTTTTTATAGCGACCTGGTGCTGGCCGCGAGGCGCCTGCTGCACTATGGTGACCGTCTGGACGGGGTCGGCCTGGGCTGTCTGAATCACCCGGCCAGCGGCTCCCATAGGCTCTACTTTCACTTTGTCTTCCCTGTGGTTTCCTTTCTCTTGCGGCTTTGCACCTGGAGCCGGCACCACCCTCACGTGGGCGACCACGGCCTGCAGGGTCACAGCGTACGTGCTTTTGGGGGCCAGCCTGGCCACGCTGGAAGCCGCGCCGCTGGCACCTGGTGGACCACGTGGACCGTCTGCACGATGGGCTGCTGGGAAGGCTTGACTGCCACCATGTAGGCAACCGCCTTCAGGGCTGGTGGCAGCTGCCGGTGTACCGTTATCAACACTGGCTGACCAGAAAGCGGAGAACATGGGGCACTCTGGGCGAACCGTGCCTCCTGGATGACAGAGAGCTTGGGCTGTGGGAACCCCGGCTCGGGCTCCGGGGGGGTTGGTGACCCTTCCCGTGAGAGGCTTTCAGGGGTCTGCATGCCGCTGGAGTGAGCAGACAGCATTCCAGCGTGATTGGGAAAAGCTGGGCACTTCTAGAAGAGAGTGGTCCCAGAGGGGTTCTAAAGCAAGGCACGCCCCTAGGCCATCTCTTCCTAAAAGCCTGCTCTATTAATTTGCTTTCAGAGGCAGGTTCTATCCTCCAGAACGAGCCTTTGTCTCGTTCTTCCTGGGAGCGTGGTACTTTGATGAAACAACGATTCAGAGAGAGATTGTGGCGAATTGAATTCTGCCAGCCCTTGTCCGCAGTCCTGTAGTAGGGGTACTTCTTCGTGATGCGTGTATAAATTCCATTCAGGGTGAGCTGCTTATCAGGAGCCATCATAATTGCTTGTACTATTAATTGTGCATAGGAATAAGGTGGCTTTGAATCATCCTTTGGGCTGTCTCCTCCGGAAGCTTACTTTTCATTCTCTGGCTGTGAGTTGTCAGCCATTAAATTGAGGTCAGATGGTATTACTGCCCAGTTTGAACCCCGAAGACCCCGCTCCATGGGGGCTAGATGGGCATGAGTTTGCAGAGCTAATGGTTCCCGTGGGGGATGGTAGGGGGCTGATTAGGTGGGCCATGCTGTCTGGAATGTGGATGGTCACAGGCGAGATCTGGGGCTGCACGAGCTGTACAGGGGCCTCGGGCGCCTCCTGCCCCTCCCTCCTCTCGCTAGACTGCGCGGTGAACGTGATCTTCATATTCATGCTGGGAAACCTGAACGTGCACACGCGCGGCAGCTGCAGGGCGGTGCCCTGCGCCTCTGAAACACGCTGTCGTGGAACACGCCGTTCTTGCCGAGGCAGCACAGGTAGAAGTCGCGTCCGCGCCCGAGTCGGGCCGGGGCTGCGCAGCCGCCGCCCGGGGTCATGAAGATCTCGAGGCGCCGGGAGATGAAGCTCGAGTGCCCCATGTTCATGTCCACCGAGCCCTGCGAAGAGTTGCGCCCGATAGTCACTTAGCGCTTCTTCATCAGGTACTCGAACTCGCAGCCCTTGAGCCGCGCCACGGCCCATCCGCCCGCCGGGGACCCGCCGCCCCCGGGCCCGCCGCCGCCGCCCGCGGGCGGTAGGCCAGAGTCCGACTACTTGATGTAAGATTTACATAATCTAAAGCTCCTTTAAATATAAAAATATAAAGTAAATTTAAAAATTAAAAATAAAGAATTGTTCTCCTGGCAATAGTGATTTCAAGTCTAATTATTTTGGTGTCCTTTGCAATTTTTATTGTATCTTATTTTCTGATAATATACACCATCAGGATTTACCCTGAAGGACACTGTGGCAAAGCTTGTTCTACTAGTAGTTCTTTTTAAACTGTTGTTATTCCATTCTTTGTGCCTATTTTCTTCATTTGCATTATACCTATCATAACCTTTGCATGCAAAGTGCTATTTTTTTACACCAATATTGCTACTATGTTCAATCCTCTGATTTATACTCTCAGAAACTTCAGAAGAAGAATGCTTTGTGGAAAGTATTGTACCATTGTTGATTTTGGAAGGGAAATAGCTTTGTGAAATAGGTGTCTAGTCAACACTGAACCCTAAAATCTATATGAGATGTTATACAAAGTGTAGTCTTTAACATTTATACAGACTTCTTTGTGTTTCATTAATTTTTATTTATTTTCTCATGTTCATTGTTGCTCCATACTCCTCACACACTTGTCTTAAGTCATCCTCATCTTATTTTAATGGTTTATTTTGAGAGTATAAAGCTGTCTTTTCTCCCTTCTCTTACACATTTCTTAGATAAGACATATAGGAAACCATCTGGTATAGGAGAAACTCAGTTTTTGGACTCTCAGTCCAAGTAACACAGAACAGATTTTAGAAGGGTGAATTTTTAGCTAAGTCCAAAAGAATAGACCTTTTAAACCCTTCAGCTACTCAGAATTCGTTAACACTTTTCTATATTTATTGCAACTCCATAATAAAACAGTAACATCTTTCTCCTCCCATTGGACAAGATGAATCTACAAAGGTGTAATCACTTTTCACACATAAGGATAAATACAACACAACATTGCCTTTGTAGACATATGTGGATAATGTTAATCAAAATGTTTGCTTCTCTTTAATTTTGGGCACAATCCAAATTGAAGAACTGTGACATAAAGATTGAATTGCAAAATTACTAAAATGTATTTTGTGAAATAAGAATAATAGAAAATTTATTTAATTAATATGCATATATTTTAGTATATAAATGTGTGTGTATACACACACACACACCTAAATATAAATCTAACAAGCAAAAAAAATGAACTGTTACAACATTCCTTGTTGTTTCAATTCATCATGAGATTTTAGCACTCTTTATAGCTTACATTATTTGTTGCTTTATTTTTTCAGTATCTTTGCATTTGTCTTGATAATTTTAAGAGGTGCCTTATAGAATTCCATGAGTAGAGAATATTGTTCATCTCGGTACTCAGATTTTCACGGTGGTTTTTCTCAATTGGTACTTTAATGTTCAGTAAGATATTCCATCATACTGTCATAACAGCTACAACAATGTAATGTGTACATGGAAAGACAAGTGAATTCCTTGGAGTTGCATGCACTTTCAGATTTATTTTTATTATGAAATGTTACTTGATAAGACTCAATGCTAGATGTGTAATAAGATGATGAATAAGACATTCCATATTCATAGAATTTGTCATTATAACTTGCATTTGAAAAACCTTCTGACAAGGCCATTCAGAAAATTGGGTGTTTTAGTGGGAGTAGGATGACTCTTTAAATATTCAGAAAGCCACTTAAGTGGTGGAC